>PVIU01012757.1:30409-58823 GCA_004026605.1 Ondatra zibethicus | reverse complement strand
ACCATAAAAAGACCAAACCTAAGAATAATAGGGGTAGAAGAAGGAGAAGAAGCACAGCTCAAAGGCCCAGAAAATATATTCAACAAAATTATAGAAGAAAACTTTCCCAACCTAAAGATGGATATGCCTATGAAGGTACAAGAAGCATACAGAACACCAAATAGATTGGATCAAAAAAGGACATCCCCTCGCCATATAACAATCAAAACACAAAACATACAGAATAAAGAAAGAATACTAAGAGCTGCAAAGGAAAAAGGCCAAGTAACGTATAAAGGTAAACCTATCAGAATTACACCTGACTTCTCAATGGAAACCATGGAAGCCAGAAGGTCTTGGATAGATGTGCTGCAGACACTAAGAGACCATGGATGCAAGCTCAGAGTACTATACCCAGCAAAGCTTTCATTCACCATCGATGGAGAAAAAAAGGTATTTTAGGATAAAAACAAATTTAAGCAACACATAGCCACAAACCCAGCCTTAAAGAAAGTACTAGAAGGAAAACCACATCTAAAGGAAGCAAGCAACACCCATAATAACACAGACATCTAACAGCCTCCACTAACACAACTCAAAGAAGGGAAACACACAAACTCTACAACCCTAAAAAAATAACAGCAGTTAATAATCTCTGGTCATTAATATCACTTAATATCAATGGACTCAATTCATCTATAAAAAGGCACAGGTTAAGAGAATGGATACGAAAACAGGATCCAACATTCTGTTGTTTACAAGAAACACACCTCAACCACAAAGACAGACATTATCTCAGAATGAAGGGTTGGGAAAAGGTTTTTCAATCAAACGGCCCTAAGAAACAAGCAGGTGTGGCTATACTAATATTGAACAAAATCAACTTCAAACTAAAATCAATCAGAAGAGATGGAGATGGACATTTTATACTCTTAAATGGAGTAATCCCTCAGGATGAAGTCTCAATCCTGAATATATATGCCCCTAATATAAATGCATCCACTTATGTAAAGGAAACATTACTAGAACTCAAAGCACATATAAAACTCCACACTCTAATAGTAGGAGATTTCAAAACTCCGCTCTCACCAATGGACAGGTCAACTAGACAGAAACTTAACAGAGAAATGAGAGAACTAACAGATGAAATAAATCAAATGGACTTAATAGACATCTATAGAACATTCCACCCAAACAGGAAAGAATATACCTTCTTCTTATCATCTCATGGAACCTTCTCGAAAATTGATCACATACTCAGTAACAAAGCAAACATCCAGAGATACAAAAAATTGGAGTAACCACCTGTGTCTTATCGGATCATCATGGAGTAAAGTTAGAATTTAAAAATGACTCGACCCCCAGAAAGCCTACAAACTCATGGAAACTGAACAGTCAACTACTGAACCACCCCTGGGTCAAGGAAGAAATAAAGAAAGAAATTAAAGTCTTCCTTGAATTCAACGAAAATAAAAACACAACATACCCCAACCTATGGGACACTATGAAAGCAGTGCTAAGAGGAAAGTTCATAGCACTTAGTGCCCACATAAAGAAAACAGAGAAAGCACACATTAGAGATTTAACAGCACACCTAAAAGCTCTAGAAAAAAAAGAAGCAGACTCACCCAGGAGAAGTAGAAGACTGGAAATAATCAAACTGAGGGCTGAAATCAACAAAATAGAGACACAGAAAACAATCCAAAGGATCAATGAAACAAAGAGCTGGTTCCTTGAGAAAATCAACAAGATCGACAAACCCCTATCCAAACTAATCAAAAGGTGGAGAAAGAATACTCATATTAACAAAATCAGGAATGAAAAGGGGGACTTAACAACAGACACTGAGGAAATTCAGAGAATCATTAGGTCTTACTACAAAAGCTTATACGTCACAAAATTGGAAAATGTAAAAGAAATGGACAGTTTTTTAGATAAATACCATATACCAAAATTAAATAAAGACCAGGTGAACAATTTAAATAGACCTATAAGTCGAGAGGAAATAGAAGCTGTCATCAAAAACCTCCTAACCAAAAAAAGCCCAGGACCAGATGGTTTTAATGCAGAATTCTACCAGAACTTCCAAGAAGAGCTAATACCTATACTCCATAAGGTGTTTCACATAATAGAAACAGAAGGGTCATTGCCAAACTCTTTTTATGAAGCTACAGTTACCCTGATTCCAAAACCGCACAAAGATGCAACCATGAAAGAGAATTACAGACCAATTTCACTCATGAACATTGATGCAAAAATTCTCAATAAAATACTGGCAAACAGAATCCAAGAACACATCAAAAAAATAATCCATTATGATCAAGTAGGCTTCATCCCTAGAAAGCCCAAGGGACTGTCCTGTCTCCACAACTCCAAAGATGGAGATAGAGATGCACATTGCCATATCTAACTTTGATGTGGCTGCTGGGGATCACAAATCAGATCCTCACGTTTGTGCAGCCACTGAGCCATCCCTTGGCCCGACCACAGCAATGAGTGTTTTATACAGGAAGAGCTCATAGCATTATGAAGAAAATGCAGGAGGACTGACTAAGATTAGATTGGGAGAGCTCTTTGAGAAGTTAGTACTTGAGACTTGGAGAAACTTCAGTTGCCCAGAAAAGAATGCCATATGTGAAATGCCTTCTAGGAACTCTGAAACATAATGATCACATTATTGAAAAGATCAGAAGGCCAAATGCTACAATGTAGAGTGCAACGAGGTCAGGAATATATGCAGATGAGGCCAAGTTTCTGCACAGCTGGTGAGACTTGGG
Source organism: Ondatra zibethicus (assembly GCA_004026605.1). Classification (NCBI taxonomy): domain Eukaryota; kingdom Metazoa; phylum Chordata; class Mammalia; order Rodentia; family Cricetidae; genus Ondatra; species Ondatra zibethicus. Next base: position 56,067 of record PVIU01012757.1, on the reverse strand, counting down.
AATTGGAGTCTAAACTCAATAGCAGTCTTCACTTGCAAAACAACAGCATAGCAATGGTGTGCAAAACAGAAACAGTCAAAAAGCTGGGAAGCTAATTAGAATCTGCTCAATAAAGGAGGGCAGTGTGGATAAAGATGGAGACAGTGAGGACGGACAAAAGAAACAGAACACATTAGGAAACTCTTAAAATCATTTAGAATCTACGCACAGGATATGAGAAACGAAGATAAGGAGGAACAGAGGATGTTCCAATATCTAGGGAAATAAAATGATACTGAGTAATACCAAAACCTGAGGAGCAGGTTGGGCAAAGGCTTTTGTTTTTAGGACAATGGGTCAGAAATACCTGTGAAGCAGCCAAAGATAAGTACTTGCATTGGTTCCTTTTCTGTTGCTGTGGTAAAACACCAAGCGAAAGCAACTTAGAGAAGAAGAGTTCATTTTAGCTTATGGTTCCAGAGATTGAGAGTCCATGACAGCAGAGCAAAGCTGTGGTGGCAGAAAGAGGATACCGAGGACTCACACCCTGGCCCACGAACAGGAAGCAAAGAGAGCAAACTGGGAAGAGAGGGAGCTCAAAAGCCACCCCTATTGAAACAGTTCCTCTAGCAGGGCCACACCTCCCAAACAGCACCACCAACTGGGGATCAAGTGTTCAAATGCCACAGATAATGGGGACTTCTCATTCAAGTCAACACAGCACTTGAATACACATTAGGTGTGGAACTCAGAAGACTTCTTTATAGAGACAAACAAAAACCTGGAACAGGACATCTAGAAATGTAACAGAAGACAGTATGGGCAGGTGAGGTCATTCAGGAGAGGGCATGACATGAGAAGAGAGTCTAGGGCAGAGAACTCTCTCCCCCTGCTTAAAGGAAGGGGTCACCGAGAACAAGAAGGGGAGTGGCAAGGAGAGAAAGAGAGAGGGAAGGGGAAGGCAGAGACAAAGGGGAAATGTGTCTCGCTGTGGTAAGAAAGGTCATAGGAGACTGCAAGGCCAGGAAGTACAGGTAAAAGAAATGAGTCAGAGCAAGTATGGAAGAGGAATAAATTACAAGTGGTAGGGGGTGGCACATACCTACAATCCCAGCACTTGAGACAGGAAGTACAAAGGTCATAGCCAGTCTAGGCTACATAGAAAGACTCCTGGAACTGAGGGTTGGGTGAGAAAGAAAAGGGGAACAAGGAGGAAGAGTGTTGTAATGAGGGGCTCGGGCTGCGTTCCCAGCGCCGGGCCCCTTGTGCCATCCGGCTCCTGGTGTGTACCCGAAATAATTACACGGAAACTGTATTCATTTAAATACTGCCTGGCCCATTATCTCCAGCCCCTTATTGGCTAACTCTCACATATTATTTTAGCCCATCTCCATCAATGTGTACTGCCACTTGAGTTGTGGCTTACCGGCATGAGTCTAACCAGTGTCCATCTTGTGCTGGAGAAGCATGGCGTCTGCCACACTGCCTTCTCTCTCACAGCATTCTGTTCTGTCTACTCCGCCCACCTAAGGGCTGCCCTATCAAAAGGCCAAGGCAGTTTTCTTTATTCATTAATGGTAATCACAGCACACAGAGGGGACTCCCAAATCATCCCTGAGGACACTCCTACACCAGAAGAGAAAAAGCATCTAAACTGGAAAGGAAGAAGAAAATTATCTTTTACAGATGACATGATCTTTTATATAGGTGTTATGGTTACACCTAAACACAGAAGAAGTGTTAGAACCATAAAACAACTTCAGCAAAGCTGTCAGGCAGAAAAAGAATTAACAAAGCAAGCTGCACTTCCATACACAGATTGAACAATGCGTAAAGGAAACTAAGAAATCAATCACGTAAGATGACCAGAAAACATAAATATTTGTAAATAAATTTAGGTAAGTGAGAGAGATGTGTTCCATGAAAACCACGAGACAGACAGGAAGACACCAGGAGCTCAAGGACGGGAAGACAACGCTGTTAAAAATGGCCACAGCATAAAGCAGTCTACCAAGTTCATGCAATCCCTGTCAAAATCCAAATGGCACTTTTTGCAGAAACAGTAAAAAATCACCCCTGAATCGATATAAAATCTCAAATAGCCTGAACTGCCAAAATAATCTAGCAAAATAACAAAGTTGGAAGCTTCTCACTTAGTAATTTCACAACTTCTTGCAAGGCTATAATAATCAAAATGTTGTTCTGGCATACAGACTTATATACACAGACACATGTACATGGAACAGAAAACCTAGAGGTAAACCTCCATTGTATATGGTCAAAATATCTTCAACAAAAGTCCCAAGACCACACGGCAGAGAAAGCATCCCTTTCTATAAACAGTGACAGCCTGACACCTACATGCAAACAGTGAGGATGTCCTTAGGATCACACCATACACAGTTAAACAAGAGCCTAAAAGTGGCCTAAAACTAGGCAGCTCCTAGAAGCAAACACGGGGGAAAGCTTAATGCCAGTGGACTTGGCAATAACTCCTTGGATGAGACAGTAAAAGCTCAGGCAAGGGTGAGGAGATGGCTAGGGTGGTAATGTGCATGCCCTGAATGCATGAGGACCTAAATATGGAACCCATGTACTCATGTGAAACACCAGTGTGACATCTGCAATCCTCGCACTGACAAGCAGATACAGGGATAACCAGAACCTGCTGGCCAGCTAGTGTGGCCCAGTCAATGAGCTCTGGGGCTGATGAGTAATTGTCCCCAAAAATAATGTGGAGGGCAATTAAGGAAAACACCCAACACTGACTTCTGACCAACATATATATGCAGAGACATTCACCATACACACAAATCTACCCAAAGCACAGACAACAAAAGCAAAGATAGACAATGGGACATAACTTTAAAAGCTCTGGACACCCAAAGACACAACAATAAATCGAAAGGCCAAAATATACAATGAGAAAAAAACTGCAAATTATGTATTTCATAAGGGATTAATATCTAGAACATATAAAAAAAATCGTACAACCCAACAACAAAGCCCAATTAAGAACTGGGCAAAGAGCTTCAATAAACTTTTCTCCAAAGATATACAAGGGGCCAAAAGGTATGTGACAAAAAAAATTCTCTGTATTTTTAGAAAAATGAAAATCAACACCACAAAACCCATCACAACAAAACATAAGTTAATGCAGATGTAGAGAAACTGGAACTATTTTGCACTACGATAGTGCTATAAAAGCTGTTACCAAAAACAGTTAGAATGCTCCTTATAAAACTAACAATAGCACTTCTTACCATATGACCCAGCAGCCGCTCTTCTAGGTATGTCTCTAAAAGAATCTAAGAGGTATTTGCTCTCCCAAGTTCACTGCAATGTTATTCACAATGGCCAGCAGACAGAAGTAACGCAATCTCCACTGAGAAATGAGTAAAGTATGACGTACACGTGCAGAGGAATGTTAATTGTTCCACCTTTAAAAAAACCCTGACATCCTACAATGTGGATGAATATTAAGGACAGTGTAGAAGTGCAATAAGCCAGTCACAAAAGGGCAAACACTGTATGATCCTGCCTACACTGCATGCCTCTATCAGTCAAACTCATGGAAAAACAAAGGGGCTAGTGGCTTCGAGGAATGAAGGAAAGAAAACAGGGATGATTCAATGGGTCTAGTTTCAGTTTTGCATAAACAAAGGAGCCCAAGAAATCTTTTGCACAACAACATGAACAACATGAGTATACTCAACAACACTGACCTGTGCATTCGCTCATGAAGGATCAAAGTATGCAGAAGAAGCGTGAGAAAGAGAAGAGGGAGACCCGAGAGCTGCATCTGTGCCTGTAACCTTGGATTTCAAGGGTGGAGAAGGAGCACGTGAGGCCTTCAGTCAAGCTGTTTCAAACCTTGATCAGAGTGAGGCCTCTTCACGCTGGAGAACCAAAGGGTCTTTTAAAAAGTCTGAAGACTTCACCGAGTATCAGAGGACCTCTGAAGACACAGTGAGCTCTTCAGATCTTCACCTGGTGGGGATGGGGAGCCCCCAACGAGCCAGCATCAGTGTGCTTAGAGGCCCTGCAGAGTCTGTACAGGCTCCCCTGAGGCCCAGGTTAGAAACTGGACGAAAGGCCTGCTAACTCTTACCTTACAAATGCTAAGCTGTGTGGATGTGAGCTAACAGAACTTGGTGCTTAGCTCTGAGAGTACTTGCAAGGAAAGAACCACTCCGCTGCAAAATATCAGACCACACATGACAGTGTCAAGTTTTTTGTCAGCAGTAAACCGAGAACACTCATAAGAGTATCAAGTGTGGATCTCTTTTCCAGCACAATTCCTACCTCTTCCCTGGTCAGCAAAGCAATATGGAATATTTGGATTTCTGCGTCGGTACATAAGGTGTAGCACTTGGTCACCTAAAGACTACAATTACATTTGTTGTCTTAAGTTTTTATGATTTTTATACAGAAAAAAAAAATCTGTGTATGTAAACTTACCATACAAAGCCAGAATAGAAAATTTGGCACTTTCTTCTCCTGCTATGTCTGAAGGCTGATATAACACATGATACACTGAATTCCTTATTCAAACACAAAGGGTGCCAAGCTGGGATCTCATTTAAATTAACCCAATCTGATGAAATAGATGAAGATAGTCACAGGGGATGGAGAAAGCAGAGCCAATATCCAGCAGACAGGGGATGACAGACAGAGACAGACAGAGATCTCAGTAAGAAAAACTGGACAATAATCCCAAGGAGATAGATGAGTTACAATTTCAACTCACTACTTGTAGTCATCTTCTACAGAAGATAGGCAGGAAAAGGAAAACAAATTACCCAAGATAAGCATGGAGCATACTATTAGTCATTCCTCTATGGTCTCCCCTCCCCCTTTCCTTTTGCTTTCTCTTATCCACTTCTGCTGTGGTTCTCCTCTTTCCCTGCCTAGTAACATCATCAGCATCTTCTCATCCACTCACAATCTTCACTTCCTTCTTTATTCACGTATTTCTACCTCCACTCTCCTTCTTCTTTATCCAATCACCTTTCCCTATCCATATTAGAAGGAAGGAGGAGGGAGGGAGATAAGTGGAGAAGATTTCCAGGCTTCCTCTGAGGTCTGTCTTCTTACTGCCCCACTACACCACTGTTGAGTATTCGTCCATTACATATGAGGAATTCAAATTACCAGCAACAGCTTATTCAAAACAGAAGAAAACACCGGGTTGTCAATATTAAAATCAAGAAACAACATGAATAAAAAACTCAATGCACATGGCTAAGTAAAAAAAATGCTCAACTAATCAAAGACATGCAAATTACAAAGAGCTATTATTATTCACATATAAAATTAAGTTTTAAATTATCATATTCACTGATGAAAAAACACAACAAAAAAGATACTCTTGCCTATTCTGTTGAAACATTTAGCATATGTTTCTTGCTTGATGTTGTTCATGCTGGTTGTAATTCTAATTTTTATGTATGTTTTTGCCTCTTCTTTTTCCTGTACAATACCTGATATTTGTTCTTATTGTATAGTTTTGTATTAGGTTTAGAACCCTCTTATTTACACAAAAGGAAGAGGTGTGGTAGGAACTCCTTCAGCCAAGAGCCTTTTAGTTACTGCCCATTTTGGGCATGGTCTCAGGTACTATAAAGGCAGTCAAAAGGGTGCACAATCCTCTTTTTTCTGCTGGATTCGGTTCCCTGTTCCCAGGGCACAGAGGACTACAGATGGCTACCCTGACTGTGAGTTTATCCCAAAATAAATAAACCCTTGTTATATTCCATTCTGGGCTAATGTGGAACTCTTTGATATGCCTACACTACTCCTGTAAGGAAGGTGAATTAGCTCTTTGTGGAAAAACAAAATTGCACAATATTTATTCTGTTTTTGTATGGTATCATTTGATGACATTTATATTTATTAATATGTCACTTAGCTTATCCACTAAGGTAAAGTCCGTGAATGTAGGGCTTTGGTCACGGGTAGAACCTACATATCAAGTAAAATCTGGCACATGATAGGTATTCTAGAAATATCTATCAAGCAAGTGAGTCATATAACAATTCAAGTTTTCTAATGGAGAATTTTTAGAGATGTAGAAAATAAACAACTCAAAATACAAAGTAAGTAAAATTAGCGGGGCAAAACATATCTATAACCAGTGTTATCCCAATTATGTTCAAATATGACTATTAATCAGAATACCAGTAAACAAAAGCAGAAGTTTCAAATAATTTCCTCTAAGTTGTAGGATGGTACATGACATCTTAAAATTGCAACGCACATGCAATGCTAAGTTTTCCAAAATAAATCATTATCTAAATAGATGGACTTCCCTTAGTTAAAATCCCTCCTCGAGGAAGAAGCATCCACACTGCAGACATCAATGAAGCGATCCAGGCTAGTACACACAAAGTCCCAAAGGCCCATGTAATCACTGACCTCTCCCCATCTGGCCCTAAACACATACATTCACGAGGTCTTTAATAGACAACACTTGCTCTGTGTTAAGAGCAAGGGCAGGGAAGGGTTAAGTCCCACTCTCAAATGCTCATAATTAAATCCCTAAGTGCAGTACAACCAACCACATGAGCTCAGTTGCAACACAGTAAGATAAAGGTTGGGAGATGAGGACAGAAGTCCACAAACACGGGCCTAACTGGGATGGACCTGCAGGGCCAGACAGAGCCCTACGGATCAGGAGTCAGAGGGAAGGAGTTAGGAATAAGCTATGGCCTGAACATCTGTGTTTCTGAACTTCTAAGTGAATCTCCTAATTCCAAGTGAAATGGCATTAGGATGTAGAAATAATGGGCAACAAGGGTGTTGCCCTCATAATAGGATTAGCACCTCTCTAAAAAGAGACACCAGCCAGATGTTACATCCCATCCACCCACAACCCACTCTCTGAAGACACAGCCACAAGACAGCCACCTGCAAACTAAGAAGAGTGTACCACACCCAGTGCAACCATCTTGGATTCATACTTCCACTTTGTACATTGTGAGAAATAAATTTTTTGTTATTTAAGCCACCCCAGTTATAGCAACCTGAGCAAAGAAGTATACAAAGGCCATAAATATACTTGCGTGTGTGTGTGTGTGTGTGTGTGTGTGTGTGTGTGTGTGTGTTTGTGTGTGTTAAAAAGAGGAAGGTAGTAGACTGAGGAAGTAATTTCTCTTCTCACCCATGACTAAGACTCTTGTAACAAAACATATTAAAAAAACAAAAAGAATATGTCTATGTGATGTGAGTTTTATCTGACTACGAACCTTCAGAAATAAAACCCCGTGTATGTTAAATTTGATGAAGAGAGCTGTACAGAAACATGAAAGAACAAGGTGCCATGACAACAGGTCTGTTTGTTCAGGTCCTCCTATAGCTCATCTTAAGAAATAAAAGTGATCATTTCCTGTAGGCATAAGATTAGGGCCTTATACAGGAAGTCCGATTCAGATTAGAACAGCAACAACTTCCTGCTTCTGCTGCTTCCTCAACTGCCAATGGACTACGTTGGAGATTAACATGCCCTAAGTACCATCAATAGAGTTTAAGTACACAATAGCGTCTAGAACAATGGTTCTCAGTCTTTAGGGTCCTTATTAAACCTTATTAGAATGCATAAAATATGCTGGAAATGTGTATTCTTAGTTATTATCTCCCTTTCTCTAAAGCCCCTTTGTTCCAGAACTGAGTATCATCTCATATTTAGTTAGTTAGCAATTACTACCATAATTTAATATAGGTGATAAACACACCAGACTTTGAGAAACAGTAGTTTAAAGATAAAAGATGGGAGTGGAGGGAAGATATGAAAAATCTTTGAGTCCACACTAAGGGCTTTGGACAATATGTTGAAGACAATAGGAAAAAAAACCTTGAGATTTTTAGCAGATGAATGACATAATCATATTTGAGCTGCAGAATATAAGACACACTGTGAGAACCTGAAAAGTAAAGCTTAAGGTGGGGGGGCCATAATGTCTGCTCAACTAAAGGGAGGAACAAGAGTCCTCTTGTCTCAAGGGAGGTCATGGTCTGGCAGTGCTCGGTGACCAACTGATTGCAGGAGGTGAGAGATGAGGAAACCAGCCAGGGTTTGTGCTTAGGCAATGGACCGGAATGAGATTTCAAGCCTTTGATTGATATTGCAGGTTTGTGGAAAAACAGTGTGCAGCTGTTATATCTGCTGGGCACACTCATGGGAACCCACACAGATGTCTGGACTTGGTTGTTTGGAAATAGGAGAGGTTGGACACAAACTACCGAACTGGAACTCACATCTGTGAAAACAAAGTATGAGGGTTGCTAAAACCATCCAAGTGGAGGGTGTGAGACCCTTACCCCTTATTTTCAAAGGGATGAGAAAGGAATTTCCTAGCAGAATGTTTTATTTTTTTAATATTTAATGTTTTTAAAAAATATTCATTTATTATGTATACAATATTCTGTCTGTGTGTATGCCTGAAAGCCAGAAGAGGGCACCAGACCTCATTACAGATGGTTGTGAGCCACCATGTGGTTACTGGGAATTGAACTTAGGACCTTTGGAAGAGCAGGCAATGCTCTTAACCTCTGAGCCATCTCTCCAGCCCAGCAGAATGTTTTAAAATTAGAAACTAGCTTCATGTTCCCAGAAAGATAGTGGCCTTTTCCCTCCCATTTGGGAAATTCCAAAGCACAAGGACACCCGGCCACCTGGGTGGTAGAGACTGATGAAGATGGCTTGATTCAGGGGCAGGGTAGCCTTGCTCTGAAAACAAAGAACAAGCTGACAAAGTAGGATGGGAGAGGGAACAAAGACCTTCAAAAAGTTACAATGTGTTAAACCTCCTTAACCGCCCTGAAAGGGCTGCTTGTGTTTCTTTTGCCTTTAAAAACTAACGCCACAAAGGAACTTTTAACTCCTCTCTACCTCGCTGCAATGGGGTGTTGAAGACCGGTTCAGAACTAGTTTGTATTATGCTAACAATAAAACCTTGCTTATTGCAGTCTGGGCTTCTCTGGTTTCTGGTGGTCTCTCTGGGGGTCATAATCTGGGCACAGCAGAGGGCAGCATGGAAAGATGTCAGTCGAGGGCACTCTGTCTGTAAAAGCCACCCCTTCCCCAGCAACTCCCTTTTTGTCATAAACGATTCATATATCACTGAAGGACAGGGAATACGCAGGCAGCCCAGTGTGCAAAGAAGACTGGTCGAGCTGCCTAAACCAAATCCCAGCTTTGTCACTCACAGTGAGACCCTGGGTAAGTCAATTAACTTCTTCACTAGTAAAACGAAGAAACACCATCTGCCCTGATTACTTAATTTGACTGCGAAGATCAGCTGTGACAGGGTTGTGACTAAAATCTGTACATGTTTCCGTATTTAAGTTGTCTTCACAAATATGTACGACATTAACAGTGTATATTCCCTTCTCAGTAGCCAGAATTTTCATTCTCATTAACGTCAGTTAAAAAAAAAATCTCAATTTCATGTTTAAATTAACATATATTTCCCTTTAAAGCAGGTTGTCCCCAACCCCATAAGCTCCAAAGTTCTAACTGCAGCCTCTCTCCCGACCAGGAAGGTGAGGATTTTCTCACTAAAGCAGCGCTCCTTGGGGCAGGTTCTAGCCATCTCCATCAGCAGAACCTAGAAAACGGAATGAATGAACAGACCCACCCATCAAATACTACCGATTCCGTTTCTGTTCCAGGGTACGCCACTGCCCAAGGGGGATGGTGACTGAGGGGGCCACAGATTAGGGACAGCTCTGGGACTCGAACCAGCACACCTGACTCGCAGGGACCACGAGCGCGCGCGCCACGCCGGCCCGGCCCAGCCCCCTGCTCCTGCCGCGGCGCAGTCAGCAACTGCGCGGCCGATCCCCGGGCGCCAGGCGGGTTCCCGGGACGCCCCGCTCACCCCACCCCGTGACTGCACCCCACACCGGGCCACACACACCCAGCGGCCCGCACTCGCTCCCCGAACTCACCGCTGCCGGCCACTTGGCGCCCGTCCTTTCCTGTGTGCTCTCGCGAAACTCTTCCTCCCTCCAGCGGGAAACCGCGACCGCAGCCCTCGGGTTCCGACGAGGGGGGGGGGGGTGCCGGCTGGGTGGGGCCGAGCCCTCTAGTGGTCCGGAGCAGTCGCCACTGTCTCTTCCTGTTCCCCACTTGCTCATTCTTTCAATCTCTCATCCATCCATTCTTCTATCGCCAGCCCATTGTTTCTAGAAAGTTCATAATATATAATACGAACAGTTTTACGATTTAGAACTAAATCATAAAGTAATTAAAGGAGTAAGACAATTTTAGATAGTGGTAAATGAAATCAAAGAAAACCACACAGGTTGATAGGGATTCTGGCAAGGAGGGGCTGAGTTAAATTAAACAGCCGAAGTTTGGGATCCCCGAAATCAGGAAGAAGAGGACCAGGTCAGAATGCACACAAGACAGAGCAAGGCACAGGAGAATCAAGCACAAAATCAGAGACGCACTAGGCCAGTGTGAGGAAGGCAGAGAGAGGTAGAGTGGAAGAGAGCCATGAGGCAGAAGAGGCCACGGAGATGTAGGGGCACCAGAAAATGTGTCTGTTCAACATGTGTCTGAAGCTGAGCTGAACTGAAGATGAGGGACAGATGCAGGGAAGCTTCCTGCTTTCCTTTGGTGTGCTTAAGACCCAGGCAGTTAGTTAGTTACAAAGACTTAGTATCTTGCCACCTCTGACTATCAAGGAGATGTCAACAAAACAGTACAAACTTTGGTCTAAAAAGACGTTGTGGAAGTCTGTTTTGAGGGCATGACATGGCCACTGGTGTCTTCAAATGGGAACAGTTGTGATTACTCTCGCCCAAGATTATCATAAGATCGGACACATGGACACATTCACATTTGATGCCTATTGATCCACCTCTTCACAGGCTATAGAAGCAAGTAAAGGTTGCTGGGGCCGGAAGGTCTGAGGGTGACAGCAACTTCTTCAGTGCTGTTGTCTTTTGTGTGTTGTCCATGTTCTTGCTGGTCATCCCTCATCCATGTGGCTATAAGTAACCCCAATCAAATTCATTGATTCACACATCTAGACTTCAGTGGAATCATTTCTTTGGGGTCTGTTCTTGTCACCTTATGTGGAGAGAATGGGCATTCATTTGTTGGTGTTTCCCTAGGGAAAGTCAACAGGAAGTGAATTTATTCTTAGCCAAATATGAATGGCCATAGTTTTGGGAGACATATTCAAGTTGCCCTGAATGACATGTTCCACTGTGGAACAGGTTAGTTGAACATTTATAATCAGAGAATAAAATAAAGTAATAACTTAATTTGGGATGTCAGATTGGTAGGTTACAGCAAAGTAGAGAAATCTCTTCCATGGGTTTCAGATGCAGTCTGATGACCTTCCTAGAGTTGGATGGGCAGAAGCTTTCAATTGTATCATTCCTAACATCTTACCTAGTAGTCATAAACATGAGCCAGAAGAGGGCTTGGTGGCAAATGGCTATTAAAGATAAGAAAGGATGCTTTGGGCTATCCATCTGCGACACCTCATCTCTCCACTGTGAAGTTCTAAGGTCTGCTGGTCTGCGGACTCTAGAACACCAATGCATCTTTTTTCTCAGAACTTTAGTCCACAGACGACAAAGGCGAATCACTGAGGACAGCTTTAGGTCCTCATCAGCAATAGGAGGATTATTTAACCAATCTTTAACAATTTACCATCCCCTAAATTGTTGCCAATAAAAAACAAAATCAAGATCACCTTCCCCTTTGGTCACTTCTCTAAATGCTATTGTTCTTTGTTACAAGCGCTGTCTATCTAAGCCAGAGTCCTAAGCCGCTGCTTTGAGCTTTCTGCTGGTGTTTGAATGTTAAGAATTCTTCTGTTTCTCCTTGTTATTCTGCTTTTTCTTTTTCTTCCTTCCTTCTTTCCTTCCTTTCTACCTTCCTTCTTTCCTTCCTTTCTTTTTCTTTACAGGATTCTCCCTCAAGGGTAGAGAAATTATATTCCTTTCTGTGAAATGTTTTAGACATGTCATTAGGAATAGGATTCAATCAGCAGAGATGTGGAATCTCCAGTCACAGTGCAGTGAGAAGATACCAAACAGAAAGCTACATGAACACAGTGCTGATGCCAACTTCCAGACAGTTTAAATTCAGTACCAACAAGCCCTATATTCATGTGGGGATCATGCCAAGCAATACAGCTTTCTTCTTTTTCCACCTCTCTTCCAACCAGCATCTGTTGAGAGGCGTGTGGTGGCCGCATGGAGAGCTCTGAGGCTGGGCTCATGTTTAGTGCCCTGCAAAGTGCCCGCATCCTCGGGGCTTGCGATCTGCTCTCCCAGGTCCTGTTTCCTTCTTCTATAACTTAGACTCCACATGAATGCTTGAAGGACCATGAAAGCATCCACGGAGGCTAAGTACAGTACAGCACATACGATGTCCTGCTTCTCACCGGGACAGTGTGAGCTCCCTACCACTCTCTCCACTCATAAATTAGGAGATGGAAGACAGAAGCACATCAGACTGTTTTTTTAAAAAAAAATCCCTTAGCGTCTAAACTATTTCAATACTGAGGGAGTCACTGAATTATTTTCAGAATTTCTTTCCCAACTAGCTAAAATGTTTGTATTTGGAAATGGGTTTGTACAACTGCTTGACTTCAGGCTGGAAAAACCTGAGATTTGTGAGATGGTCCATACGCTTTAGGTATTGGTCAGAGGGAATTCTGAAAATGAGAGCAGGCAAACTTTGATACATTTTCCAATCAGGAAACTATTTCTGAAAGCCTTAAAAATAATTCCATGTGCATGTGAGGGGTGTGTGTGTGTGTGTGTGTGTGTGTGTGTGTGTGTGTGTGTGTGTGTGTCCTTGTTTAGGGCTTTTGACTACATGACCATCGTGTGAGTGTGATCTTCACCACATGGCCATACCGTGTGAGTGTGAACTTGACTTCATGGAATGTTCTAATCCTCTGATGTTTGCCTGTTAGTCTCTCCGAGAATTAGAAGGATTGTAACTCAACAGATGCATTTTAGATTTCTGGTTTCCAAGCTGTTTTTAAACTACTGAACAAGGGCAATTTGTTAAGCAGCCACAAGAGATTAGCATGCATTGTCTTGGAATATGCTTCCTAGGGCATCCAAGCTGTGCCAGACTGATATTGCACTTTCAGTAGATTAGTATTGTAGTTAATTATTCATGTTCGGCATTTTGTTTGCATAAGGCCATCTCTGGGTTCCTGCATGCATCCCCACTACAAAGCTATAATGTCTCCAGCCCCTTCTCTATTCATCTCCTATGGACTGAGTGTCTTCTGCAAACTCATGTTAAGATTAATTGCCATTTCACTACCAGGTTAGAAGGGCGAGAAGAGATGACACCTTTAGTGAGTAGAGGTAAGCAGAATGAGAAGTCTCTCCTCATCAATGGATTGATGCCCTTACCAAGGAGCAGGTTCCTGCTGGCCAGGTGTGAATTAGGCCTGATTTTTCTTCTCATGAGTGTTTGCCTATCCTACTGCCCAAAGACTCTCAGCTTCCAGAACAGATCTATTTTTAACTATATCATTTATAGCTGCAGTATTCTGTCTAGTCACAGAAAATACGTTGAAGATACTATCATGCCCATACCCTTATCCAGGTTTCCCACGTAGCTATGTGGTATTTGACCAGACCCTTTCTCAAACAGTGGTGATGTTTCTAGTGTGCATCACTCACTTTAGGTATCAATTGTGATTTTTTATAATAACAAAAGCATCAGAGATAATGGACAAATTTCTAAATATATATATCTGAAGTCTATGACCATAAAACCATGAACATGCCTGATCGTTTTGAATGCTCACCTGCATGTGGGTATGAAGGTTGGGTTTGGAGACTTGTGTCAATTCTGCTCCATTCCTTCATCAAGATGCAGCTTATAAAATCATCAGTCTTAACACTAGCAGGCCAGTCATATTCTTCTGTAGTCCACCAGACACTGACTTAGACCCAAGACCTTTGTTACTCGAGACCAAAGACTAACCTCCTTTCACAGTTGTGGAAATCCTTATCGGCATGTCCAACTTGCCCCTATGAATTACATGTGCCTAGGATAGGCATGAACACAAACACAAATTCACATACTTAATTAAAATTTAATTTTTATGGTATATTTGTAACTTAACTATGTGGTTCCTAAGTATAAGTTTTGTAAATTGACAATGTCAATTAGACACGCATGACAGATCTTTCCCTGGGAAAAAAAATGGGCACCTGTGGTGGTAGAGATGTGTGTCTGACATGATTGGCTTTTAGGTTCCGGGGGCAGCATCTTAGGCACAAACTCCGCATTCAAGACATGTCTTGTGCCACAGAAAAGGTCAAAGAAACATGGATATGTGCACAGCCAGAGAGAAGGGCTTGGCTTGTGATCTTCCAATCCCATGCTCTTTGATTGCTATCAAATCACTGAAAGACATTCTTAAAGGGCAGGAAATGCAATCCTTGGAAGCTACTGGAAGTTGCCCCTACCTGCTGCGGAATAATACTTTTTTGTACACTGTGAATACGTATTACTCTCATTGGTTTAATGAAGAACTGACTGGCCAATAGCTAGCCAGAAAGAAGTTAGACAAGAGAGCCAAACTAAGAGGATGCTGGGAAGAAGAAGGAGTAGCAGGAAGATGAGGAGGAGGAAGAGAAGGAGGAGAAAGAAGGAGGAGTAGAACTGGGAGGAGGGCAGGTCAACAGGAGTCACCAGCAAGATGCAGAGGAAGCAGCAGATGAGCATGCCGTACAGAAAAAAGGTACTGCCGTGTGGTAGAGTGCAGATAAGCAATATGGTTTAAGAGGTAAGATCTAGTTAGTAATAAGCCCAAGCTATCATCCAAGCATTTATGATTAATAATACGTCTCTGTGTTATTTGTTTATTAGTTATTTGGGAGCTGGCTTGTGGAACCGAGCTGTTGGTGGAACAAAGAAAGAGTCAGTTAGCACTTGCCTGGAATCTTTGGAAAAAAAATTTGCACTGTCAAAGATAGGGACTAGCATTTCTTCATATCTAAAACTGACACAAAGGCACTTTCTACATAGTGAAAAGAGCTAAAAAGTGAAAAGAGCTAAAAAGTATGGGCTTTTGCCCATAAAAATCAATCTGTATTCTCTTAAAGACCCTGAAGGACTATGATATTGGATATTGGGGATATCCTCTAGGTCCCAGAATCAGAAGAGTCTGTCTCAGTATTTGTAGGATCCCTCCCCAATGATCTCAGACTGTTGCCTTATTTAAACGCAGCTGTAAAGAGATGGACGGTAGAAAGGTGTAGGCCTATATTTCTATATGGTATGGCAGCCAGGCTATCAAGCCATAGTTCCCCACCTGAAGTGGTCACCGAACCTTCCAGACAGGCTGTCGCTAACCTAACGAAAGTTCAGGATGTTGTTTTGCTCCTTTCATTGCAATTTGGAGGATGCTTGATAGAGATGCTAATTCAAGCATACAGGACAGCTAGCATACAGAGCAGATAGGTAGATGTGGACATGACAAAAAGCCATTCACCTGGTTACCTAGGAGACAGAATGCTAATGTATTTCCCCCTCAGTTAAGTTTTGATATATATAAGGCTGTTTGGAGAATAAAGCAGAAGGAATTCTTCAGGATGTGGACTCAGGAGTTCATGAGGGATCACGGAGAATCTCCTTCCCTATAAACCATGTGAGTTGTGTCTTTATTCCCGTGCCTCCACGCCAGTCCAGAGAGAGATAGTTTATGTTGGGGTCTGGTCCAGAGAAATAATTTATGGTCCGGGCTAGCACTGGACCCCGACAGAAGGGAAGAGAAGTTTGGCTGATCTTAGATGAGATTATGATTATTCATGGCAAGGGGGCATCTTTGGAAGATGGGATGTGGTCCCTTAAAGGGGCAGAAAGGACATCTATAGTCAGCAAGGGAAGCTGGGAAGTGTAGTCTTTCAGTAGGAAACCATCAAAGACCATCTTAAAACGCAGTAGCTTGCAGTTAGTTCAGAACAACCCTGAGATACCATTCTCTTGGCTCAGAAGATATTAGAGAGAAATGACCTCTGTCTAAAAGTAGGATGGGAAGAAACTGAGACAAGAGTGGCACAATCATTCAATAAAGAGCATTTACATCCCAATTGGTAACCCCACCCTGCCATCATGGCTTGGCTCTGAAATGTCTCCTGAAAATGCTGTCAGAATGGTAAGACTTTAAGGGACAGAACCCAGCTGGAGGAAGTAGAGCATTGTGGGTGTGACTGTGAAGAGCCCATTGGAACCCCAACCATCACTCTGTCCCTTGACATCCGAGTCACAATGAGATGAGCATGCCCCCCCCCCCAACTGTCATGTTCTGCCTTGCTAGAGGCCGAGTAATGCTATCAAGTGACCGTAGGCCCAAACCTTTAAAAAAGACTATAAATAAATCTTTGCTCCTTTAACTTACTTTTTCCATTTTCCATATGCATGTGTGTGATGTGCATGTGTGTTTGCATCGTTTTTGGGGTGCTTCACATACATGTGTGGGGGTGATACATGCCTGAGGAGGCCCAAGACCAGTGCTGGTAATCATCCTCCATCGTTTCTTCACCTTATTCGTGGCAATAAGAATACCCAGAGCTCTTCCCCATGGCTACTCTTGCTAGCCAGCTCAGTCTAGGAGTACCCCTATCACTGTCTTCAGAGATGGATATTGTAAAGGACTACCATACCAAAGCAGCATTTGTGTGGGGTTCTGGGTTTTCAAATTCTAGTCCTTACACTTGGGAGGCATGTGTTTCCACCACTGAGCCGCTTTCCCAGCCTCTTTTTTAAAAAAATATTTACTCATCTTATGTGTGTCTGTTTTGCCTGTGTGTGTACCATATGCTTGCGTGGTGCCTGCAGAGGTCAGAAGAGGGTGTTGGACTCCCTGGAACTGGAATGGTGGATGGTTGCGAGCTACTGTGTAAGTGCTGGGAACCAAACCCAGGTCCTCTGCAAGAGCAACAAATGTTCTCTGAGCAAAATCACTGAGCCAACTCTTTAGCCTGAAACTTATTTTTGTGATCTATTTTGTCACAATGGAAGAACAGTGACAGCTCCCACACACAGCCTCTGTGAGGAGAGAATGGGGATGTATGTGGCTACCCCATGGGGGAAAGAACCACGACTTTAAAAAGCTCCATGTCTCAGCTTCTCCCACGAATGAGATTTTGAAAATCAGTATTGTCACACACACCACGCTCCCATCTCATCATTCATCAGCTACATGAAGCTAAAAGCAAAGCTGTCTTTCCAGACTGGTATGTAATGATTTCCTGGGCATAGGGAAGCTCCTACACCTCACTTACTCTCTCCTGCCTTTACTGCTCCCTGGAACCCTCTGAAGTAGGTCAGCTTAGCTAAACCTGGTGATAGAATCAATTATTGGGGTGGATTTGTAGGGCCTGGTGAACTCACTGCCCGAGAGTTTGAAGGTTACATGTGAAAATAAAATATGAAGATTGGTCTGTTAGAATAAACAAACCAAAATATCAGCTCCTTCACTGTTTCTGGGGCTTGAATAGGAATGTCCCATAGACTCATGTGCTTCACTATTTGGCCCACAGGGAGTGGCACTATTAGGAGGTGTGACCTTGTTGTGGCCTTGTTGGAGGAAGTGTGTTGTTGTGGGGGCAGGCTTTGAGGTCTCAAGCCAGGGCTCTTCCTGCTGACTGCCAATCCAGATATAGAACTCTCAGCTTCTTCTCTAGCACCATGTCTGCCTGCACACTGCCGTGCTCCCCACCATGATGCTAATGGACTGAACCTCTGAAACTGTAACCAGCCCCAGTGAAATGTTTTCCTTTATAAGAGTTGCCGTGGTCACGGTGTCTCTTCACAGCAATAGAAACCCTATACAGTGTTGATGCATAGTTCCACTTGTAACCACCGTGTTGCATCAAAGTGTGGTTCCCATTTTACTTCCTTCTCTGGCATCCATTTATCTGGACTTTATTCCTTGTGGGAACCTAATTTTGTTCAGGCCACCAC
Organism: Ondatra zibethicus; assembly: GCA_004026605.1. NCBI lineage: Eukaryota > Metazoa > Chordata > Mammalia > Rodentia > Cricetidae > Ondatra > Ondatra zibethicus. The sequence continues at coordinate 38,117 of PVIU01012757.1, read as the reverse complement.
CTTCCCATGCTCTGCTTACCTGTGACTGTGTCACAGGTGATTCTTTCACCCCGTCCCCACCAGTTTACTCTCACTTACAGTGACCATAGAAGTTCTTCTTTTTGGTTATTGATTAGACTAGGAACTGGTCGTGTATCCAATTGAGTCCAAAGAGTCTTGAGGGGAAGTCTGCTGAGAGATCTCTAAGAAAGCGTTAGTTCCTACATGGGAGGATTCGACAAGATCATGGTGATCGGTTTTAAGGGCATCATGCTAGGTGAAGTAAGCCAGTGGCAAGACTGCGTGTTATGTGACTCTGTGTACATGAAACATCCAGGTGTGGAAAACACATAGGAATGGGAAAGGATTAGATGTTGGGTTGGGGAAGGGGGGGGATGAGAAATGACTGCTCTGAATATGGATATAGAGGAAGATGTTCTCAATATGCATGTGGTGGTGACTGCACAGCTCTGTAACTATATTCAAACTAGTGAATAACAAACTTTAAAACAAACATACTTAAACTGTTGTTTAGCAAAACTGAAATTTCAGTCAAAATAATAATTCTGTGACATCATTCTAACAATCAAGCAATCAAAAGAAAAGAAAGAAAAAAGAAAGAGAAGAAGAGGAGAGGAGAGGAGAGAAAAAAATGACTCTGGGTCTGGAGAGATACCTCAGCGGTTAAGCACACCTGGATATGTTTCCCAGTACCAATATGGCAGCTCACAACCATCTGTAACTCCTGTTCCAAGGACCTGACGCTTGCCTCTGGCCTCCATGAGCACTAGGCACACACATGATGCACTTATGTGTAAGCAGGCAAACACTACATAAATAAAAAAAGGATTTTTAAAAAGATGTTCCCACATTATACTCCATAGGATCATAAATATCCATACGATGTCAGAAACTGATGCCATCATCGCTCGCCCATGAAAGGAGCCAGCCTGAAGCAGAGCCACTTCACAGAGGACGACAGAAAAAAGAGGTAGAAAGAACGAGGATCTTTAATGATGTCATGGAACCAAGTGGTCAGGCTGTGTCTGGATCTTGATTGTGCCAAAATTCTATACATCCTATTATGTAAAATGATGTATTCTGTTTAGATCAAAGGCAGGAGCTGTGAGCGCCCATTGACAACTTACAAACCACAGGCTGTTGGTGGCCAGAGTGAGGACATTGTTTTTAATAGGGCAGGTAGAGGTTTTAAGGTGGAGAATAAGTGAAAATCAATGATAGAAATAGCTGGCAGACATCAGTGCTCTGCTGAAGCTTTTACTGTTCTTGATTCATTCTCCAGTCATTTTGATTGTTCTTGGACTCGGGCTGTGCTCGTTTACTATAGATGCATTATCAATAACGGGGAAGAGTTCCAGGAAGGAGGTGTTGGGATGCACGTCTGCCTGTTGGTAGACTTCCCCGTATCTCCTCAGATGAGTTCTGTGGAGGGAGCAGATGCTCCCCAGTGTAAGCGCTTCTATCATGGAAAATGTGAGCAAATTCTTTGAACATTCACTTTGGTGTATTTACTCACTTTATGCACACAGATACTTCTTTAGACTCCGTGTTTCCTGCAAGAAAATATGAAGTGCTGTACTTGTGATATTTATGCTTAAAATCCTTTCCTTATTATGACCTTTAATACCCACTGAATCTACAGCTACCAGATTTGAAATATGTAAATGAGGCCTTTCAAGAAACCAATGGCTTCTTAGGAAACAGAATATTTTCCATATCATTGCATGGGATTTTTAGGGAACCCTCCATGAAGCTCCTTGTCATCTGTGTCTACCAGGGCTTTTTCTTTTCTTCTGATGGTTCCTTGTTTTAATGTGTCTCCTTGTCATCCTACGCCACCTCCTCCTCACCTCTCTTGGGCCCCAGCTGGCAACTGTAGTTGTCTGTTCTGTATGACAGTTTAACAGGACAAAGACCAGACCTAGGATGAAGCAGGGTCTACAGTATTGTTCCACAAACCCCAGGCTCCCAGACAATCCAATTTCTATGTATTCTGAAATGAGAAGGGGAAAATTCTACCTGTAATGCATTTACTTTTGTTTTTGACTTAGTGGTTGTTTTTCTCTTTTAGAAGTAGAACATTCATCAGTTTCTTAGTGGTTTGCTTTGGCTTGGCATTGCTATTGTTTAGTAAAACTAAACAAAAGTAATAATCCTGTGACGTCATTCTAACAAACAAGCAATTAAGATAGCTGCATCTTTTCACCTGCATAGAATGAGAATAGCTCTTTAGGTGGAGGGCACCAGAGAGCAACAGCAATCTAACCCATCCGTAAGATTCATTCAGAATTTTGCTTTGGACATGGTGGAATAGACCTGAAAATCTTTATACTCCAGTATCAAGAAATTCTAAGTAAAACAAAACAAAATTACCTAAAGTGCATAACTAAGTTGGCCGGACAGAAAGAAATCCAACAGGACTGGGAACTAAACAGGACAGGATCCCAGAGTGGAAATGTGTGTGACAATGCATTGCCAGGGCGGAAGGTTCAGCTCAGACCTCTACCTCAGCACTTATGAGACCCAAGAGACAAACGCCTGAGTCCTATGGGGAGGGCCAGTGAGAAGTGACACCTACCACTAAGCCACTCTATGAAAACTTACCCTTCAACACAGAAAGCTGCATTCCTCTGCAGGAGAAAAATGTTCCCTGCCACACCTCCTCAGTGATTGGACAATCTCCAGGAGCTAGAGCGATGGCTCAGTGATTACGAATGCTTGTGTCTTTTGTAAAGGACCTGAGTTCATTTACCAGCACCCATGCAACCTATAACTCCACTTCCAGGAGTTCTCATCCCTTCTTGTAGCCTCTGAGACTGCCCACACTCATGCGGCATAGACTCACACAGATATGTGCACATAAATATATGTAAAAATTTTAAAACCTCAAAACAGGGAAAAATAGCATGAAAAAATGGTTCCAGACGTTAAAGACGTTTTGTTTCCAGCAGAAGAAAATGGAAGCCTCAGGGAAGAGGGAAATGTTCCCATATATCAGACAACATAGGATTATACGTATTTTCTCATCTATAAAATATTTGCCAACATTTTTTACTTGTATTTTATAACATTTCCCTTTATGTGTATGTATGCTATTAAATTCTATAAATGCATCTACATGTCCAAAGGATCAAATTGTTTCAGAAAAACCATTTAACCGCGACTATTGTTGATCAATATTTTAATGTATCTCCTAATAATTTGATGCACATTTTTCTGAAGTAAGGATGAAAGCCCTCTGACTTCCAAATATTTCCTGGATTCTTTGCCTTTTTGGTTGGCTACTGAAATGTTTTGACACTAAAAGAACATATTGAACTTCATATTGTTAAATTTTAGATATACTCTGATCAAGTGCTCTAGTGATCAATATTTGCCAGTATTGCCCATAAGTTCCTTACGGCTGCATCCTTACATTAAACCTTTAAACCCCATCTACAATAATTCTTGTGTATGTATATCTGTGTATGCATTATCATGAATGTGTGAGGTGCATTTGCATGTATAGAGACCAAAGGTCAATGCTGGGTGTATTCCTCAAATGTCCCCCCCCTTGTTTTATTTATTTTTTACAGGGCTTCTCACTGAACCCTAGATTGGATGGCTAGCAAGTCCCAGGGTCCATTCCATGTCCTCCTTCCCAGTGCTGGTATCAGAGGCATATACCACCAATTTTTCATGTGGGTGCTAGGATCTGAAGTCAGATCCTCATGCTTGAATGACAAGCACTTTACTGACTAAGCCATTTCCCTAGTCCTCTATAATTATTTTTTATATATCAGAACATACCAAACTCTTTCTAGCCTCAAGGTCCTCACTTCATCATTCCATTTAGCCAGCAGATAACTTGCACTTACCCTTCTGTGCTCAGCTCAGCATTTTCATGCAAGAAAACTCTCTTAACTCAAGTTGGAGTCTAGCTCAGTGCTAAAGCAAACACAAAAGGACTTTGGAGGACAGCAATGTCTCCACACAACAGACAAGTGCAAGACCCTTGGCTCAATCCCCAACACCATAAAATTAGTTAAAAATAAAATAAATCATGAACTTATTCCTAACCCTTCCCTAGCTGTGTCTTCTTAGATTGGTCTCATAGTAACCTGTAATTAGATATTTAATAGTTTGGTTATTTATTTCATACCTAGTATCCTCTCTTGATGGCATTCCTAATTATACAAGAGAATTTTTTTTTCCTGCAAAACACCCATTTTCTTTCATGTACATATAATAAGTACTTGATAAGGTTGAATGAGTGAACAAGCCAGGAGCATCCTTAATTTCTTCCCCCAGTCCCACAAACAAAGACCATGCGTATTTAATCAAGTTCATGTCTTATGTCACTCTCCTCCACTGTAGGCTCAGAAAAGAATGCAGCCTTCCCCCTTCCATGACTTCCACCCACACATACTCTTGAGGACACCTACTCCCACATTAGAAGAAACCTGCTCATGGGTCTTCTTTTCCCACTGTCTTTCCACATCTTAACAGAGAACCTACTTAAGACATCAAACAGAGATACACCAGAATCTACTTCACTTCAATTTTGATTTAACATGTAATTTATAGACAGTAAAATGCACCCATAGCAAAATGGGTGTGCTTTGGTAAAGGTATACACAGCCATATTGGCCACAGTGAAGTTACAGACCATTTCTATCATTACCAGGTGCTAACCCTTCCCACTTAACCCTTGCATACATCTCAGTTCATCCCCTTCACCACACAACCTCTGGTCTATTGCCTGTCACCACATATCCCATTTGTCTCTTGTTGAGTCACCTATAAATGTAGCGCCACGATATATAATGTTTTGCTTCTGGCTTCTTTCTCTCAGCACAGTGCCATATCCATGCTGTGTTCTTTTTATGGATGAGTCGTCAACTGTTCGGTGGAGTTGTTACAATTTGGGAAATTATCAGAGAGCGATATACTGATTTACTTCTGTTTCGTTCTTTTGTTCCATTGGTCTCTGTTTCTATCCTGACGCTATTATCATACTTGTAACAGTTGGTCTTGCTTGTCAAACGGACAGGATTTAGAGTTAGCCGGGAGATACACATATGGGTATGGCTATGTGGGAGTCTCCTTAGATGTTTAACTGAGGAGGGAAGGCCCACACTAAACATGAGCAGCACTGGCACATGGGCTACAACCACAGACACAATTACAAAGGACAAAGGGAAAGGTAGCTGCATTCAGCTCTCTGCTTCCTGCCTGGACACACGCGACCAGCTGCGTTATTCTTTTGCCATTCCCTGCCATGCTCTCCCCACCATGATGAAGTCCCTTCACATTTTGAAATAAAATGAACTTTTCCTTATGTTGCTTCAGTAATGCATCAAAGCAATGAGAAAACTGAACAATACATTCCTACTGTGATTTAAAAGATTTTTTTGGAGAGTCATAACTGGGTGGTATAAGTTGCCAAATTTCATTCCTTTTCAAAATGTTACCACCTATCCTAGGTTCTCCAAATTTCTACCTGAAATTTGGAATCATTTATTTTTATATTTCTATGCCCAAACCCTTGATTTGGGTTCAAATCATATTTAATCTATTTTAAAGATACTTTCAACCCTCAATCCCAGCACTTGGGAGGCAGAGACAAGAGGATCTCTGTGAGTTCAAGGCCAGCCTGATCAACATAGAGAGTCCTAGAACTGCCAGGGATACAAAAAGAAACAAAGACAGCTTGGGGGTAAAAAGATATTTAATCCTTCAACAATATTGAATTTAAATCACCAAACATGATATTAATTTCTATTTATTTTGATGCCATTTAATTTATTTCAGCAATGTTCAAGGGTATGTCCTATATCTTTAAGTATACCTGATTTTTTAGTTTTAGAAATATTATAAATGGTGTTGTTTTATTGTTTTCAATTTCAATCTCTAGCTGCTTGTTGCTAGAATATAGAAATAAATGTTTATATTTACTTCATACTCTACAATGTCACTAAGTTGAACTAGAATTCATAATAATTTTGTTGTTGTGTGGATTCTCTGTGTATACTATTGAGTCATCTGCATAAAAATGTTACTGGTGGGGGCTGGAGACATGGCTCAGTGGTTAAGAGCACTGGCTGCTCTTCCAGAGGTCCTGAGTTCGATTCCCAGCAACCACATGGTGGCTCACACCATCTATGGTGTGATCTGATGCCCTCTTCTGGAATAAAGGCATACATTCAGATAGATCACTCATATACATAAAATAAATAAATAAAACCTTAAAAAATGTTACTGGTGACAGGACAGAAGTCTGACTTTAGGGGTCCCAGAAAACCAGATTCAGGCACATGTAGGCTTAGAGCCAGGTGTACTGCAGTGTGAAATGAACTTATTCAGTGTGGGCACACTGTGAAGGAAAAGAAGGACCAGGTTATTAAGACCTGCCCTGGAGGGACCAGCATCCTAATCCCTGTTCTAGAGGGACCAGTTTTCTAAGGCCTGCCTGGAAGGACCAACATTCTAAGCCCTACCCTGGAGAAACCAGCATCTAGGCCCTGTGCTGGAGGGACCATCAGCCTAAACCTTGCCCTAGATAGACCAGTTTCCTATGCCTTGCCTTGGAGGAAGTAACATCCTATGCCCTGAGCTGGAGAGATCAGCACCCTAAGGCCTTCCTGGAGGGACCACCATCCTAAATCTTGTCCTGTAGGGACCAGAATCCTAAGCCCTGCCCAGGAGGAACCAGTATCCTGAGCTCTGAGCTGGAGAGACAAGCATCCTAAACCCTGAGCTGCAGGGACCAGCTTCCTAAGCCCTGAGCTGCAGTGACCAGAATCCTAAACCCTGACCTGGCACGACAAGCATCCAAATCCCTGCCCCTGGAGTCACCGAGAAGACTTACAGGGTCCTGTAGAGGAAAGGCAATGAGGAAAATATCGTCAAGGCTCTGTGGTCATACTGTTCCTGATTGACCATTATCTCAAGTCTGATTCTATGAAGTCCTGTTGGTGTCTTTTTCTGCAGTTGCCATAGGGACAAATTCCATCTCATCATGAGAAATCTGTCTACAGTCTCCCTGTTCCAGGAACCTGAGATAACTGAGGAGAAATGACTCAGACAGAGATCATGCAAGAGGGGAAAATGGAGTTAGTTCGGATAATGAGTGGGTCCCCTTTTATTTCTCTTACAAGAGTCCCCATTACAAAGGCAGTTTTACTAACAATTTGAACACATGTATCTGTTTTACTTCTTTATCTCCCCACAGCAATATTAAGTAGAACTGGTAAGTGTGGCTACTGTTTTCTTCTTCTTAATCTAAGAAAAAAAAGCAATGAGAATTTTACCATTTGAGTGAGCATAGCAATACATTGTTCAGAGGTGCTCTCTTCGTGTTCAGTAAGTCATCAATATTTTCTAATTTTGAAGTGGTTATGAATTGTTGTTCACGCCTCCCATCTGCATGTGTTTCCTACACTAGGCTTAGGACTGGAATGTAAGTTAAAGCATCATAATCTATTATATATTCCTGTTGAAAAGCACCTGAGCACAATGCCTTATGCTCAGTCTGCAACATCTCCACCAGGATGGACACGCACGCGCGCACACACACACGCACACACACACACACACACGCACACATACTCATGCACGCACACGCATGCACACACACACGCACGCGCGTGCACGCACACACACACACACATGCACACACACACACACACGCACACACACACACACACACGCACACACACACACACTC
>PVIU01012757.1:0-30309 GCA_004026605.1 Ondatra zibethicus | reverse complement strand
AGGGCCCCTTGGCTGCATTACAAATGGCAGAGAAGCGGAAAGGAAGCGCTGCAGGCAGAAAGGGCATCTGTGTGAGCGAAGAAGCAAGAAAGTGGGGAAATATCAGGCTCCCTTTTAAAACAGCGTGAATCCATGGGAATTAATTTATGCAAACTTGACTCACTCCTGAGAGACAGCATTAATTCAGGAGGGTAGAATGCAGACTTGATTACCTTGATTTTGGCCCTGTCTCTTAAAGGTTTCTCCACCAAACCACCACCAAGTTGTGGTTCCAAGATTCAAGCCATATTCTAATGAAAGCATTCAGCATGGGGTGATGAGTCCACTGGCATAGGCAGAATGACATTAAAAAATACAACAGAGAAGTTTGAGGTTAAAGAGTCTTACATCCTCTTAGATACTATATCTTCGGAAGCTTAGATACTATTTTTTCCCCAAATCTCGTTAATAACTTTCTGAGTTTTCCAGTTAGAGGCTACTTAGGCATTCTACATATTCTCACGATGCACAAGGGACTGATAACAGAATGGATAGTGCTTTGATAAGACTGTTTCCTTTTCATCAAACTGACAAACACTAAGAAAACTCAGAATAGGCATAAGAAGAACGGATGAAGACGGCTGATAGAGTGGGAAGAAGCCCAAGAGGAGGGCAAAACAAGAAGGGAAGTTAGAGAGAGCCTGAGATTCATTGACATTGTCATTGATGATGCTGGTGACAAGCTCCAAACCATTAAAACTCTGTTCTCTTATATTATTCCTTCTTCAGTAAGGATGATTACAAACAAGCATTTGACATGAAATTATGCTTTGAACTATTTTGGTGAGCGTGACCAATACCTATTTCAGAAGACTAGGTGTTTGTTCCATTCACATTCCACCTCTCCAAGTCTGGACCTCTCCAGGAGACTCTCCAGCGTGTGACCCTGCAGGCCAGCGTTCTCTGAAGTATCCTTTATAGAGGACGATTGCAGAGGAAAGTTAATAGACACACACCAGTACTGCAGCAACACCAGCAGCAGCAGCATCACCTCCATCATCATCAGCAGCAGCAGCAGCACCAGCAGCAGAAGCAGCAGCAGCAGCAATTCCATGAGCTTGAGGACCACGAGGCTAAATATGTGCCTTCTTTTAGAATTCAGTAGAAGTCTGACATGCAGGTAAGCGTGATGGATTTGCAGAAGGATATTTGTCATAGTACAGAGTATTGTATGTGTCACTAAAATTGAGAATAAAACAGACTTCTGGACATCGGGTCCAATGGAATGAAGTAGTATGATAAAAGTACCAGTGGAGTTCAAGACAATAAACATAGATTTAATTTTCATCTTTTCCCCTTAATGCACAACCCTGAGGATGGTCGTTTAAGATTTCTGAGTCTCTGTTTCTTCATCAGTATAAACATCACATTCCGATTAAACACATCTGTAGATGTCAAATCACCTAGTCTGTATCTGTAGCCAAATAAATACAAATCCTCCTTTTAATTCCAAGCCAGATGTTTGTTAAAGTGAATTTTAAATACCCTTTATTAATAGTACAATTAATATAATTATCATTCATTAGCAGTCACTTCCAAGATTAAAAATGCATAGGGGCCTGGAAAGACGGCTCAGATTAAGAGCATTTATTGCTCTTGTACAGGACCTGGGTTCAGATCCCAGCACCTATATGACAGCTCACAGCCATCTGCCACTCTGAGCTCTGAGGGTGTCTGCATGCAAACATATATATACTCAGGCACACAGACATAAATGTAAAATAAAAAGAATTTTAAAAGTAAGTATAAAAGGGAAAATATTTTTTTGCAAGAAATAAAGAAGACAAGAGCCACCATTATAGATATTTAATGTTTGTTTAACAAGTGTAATAAACTTCTGTTCACATTATGAGAATTCTAGTTCCTGCCTGAGAGACAGTGGCCCAGTCCTTTGGGATAATAGTTTATAGGTTCAGACTGGACTAAATCTGACTGACACATCCTTAGACTATCAAAGCAATTTTGGTAAAGCACAACAATTTCGGGAAGGGAACGGCTACTTTGAAGCAGCAATGCAAGAAGCCAAAGGCACTTCACTCAATTGGGGTTCTCGTCTCATTTCCTGGACATTTGGCCTTGGACATTTAATGAAGGCTTATGCTGGGTCAGAGTCTCTTTTCGACTTCTCAACTCTTTATTGCCAGTGCAGAGATTGAATATTTGATCTTGGTCTCATAGTCCAAAATTGTATAATATCCAAAAATTTACAATGATTTGTACACATATAAAATCCTGCTACTAATTGTGCGTGTAATGTCTAAGATTAAGTAGTGTGACTTAAAATTCTCTGACCTTAATCCTAAAGCTCTCGATTTGTTCATTAACATTTTTTTTCTCTTCCTTAAGAGGAAGGCTTTAATCCTTGCAACTTTAAACCAAGGCATCTGGATCCCAGTCAATACCCTTTGTGAAGGAGCCAGATTGAGAAACCTACCACGAGGTGGCGCTAAAGACACAGCAGAAAGCAGGTGCCTGGAAGACAAACTGCACAGTATTTCCCTCTGTGTTGACCAGCATGCCTGGGATCTTAGGGGAAGTTTTGGCTTGAGTCTGACGGAGTCTAGTGCAACAGTCTTTCCACTGTGCTCGGCATCTAGCGAAAAGGTCTTGAGCTTTGCAGCAGCATTTCCAACATCTTTACAGGATCGTGAATGACCCATTCTTCTGCCTCTCCTACCTTTTCTTCAGTTACCACGTCTGGGGACCCAGTCGATGCATCTTCACTCACTCATGTGAGTATCTACAGCCCGGAATTATGTGTTATCCATGTAGTCAGGAGTTTGATCTCAGAAATCCAGGCCTTCAGTTATTTGCTGTTTCCTTAACCTGTTATCAGAAGGAGGCTCAGGTATCATGGAGTAAGGGTGTGCTCAGACCCTGCACTTGGGAAACAGGATTCTGGAAGCTGACCTGTGCTCAAGAAGGGGGCATAAGGGAAATGTTGTGATTCATGGCCAGTCTACAATCCATCCTCTGCCAATGCACACACTATCTGCATCCACAATTCATCCTCTGCCAATACACACTATCTGCATCCTCTGCCAATGCACACTATCTGCATACACAATTCATCCTGCCAATATGCACTATCTGCACCCACAATCAATCCTTTGCCAGTATGCACTATCTGCACCCACAGTCCATCCTGCCAATATGCGTTATCTGCATCCCCAATCCATCCTGCCAATATGTGCTATCTGCATCCCCAATCCATCCTGCCAATATGTGCTATCTGCATCCACAATCCATCCTTTGCCAATACACACAATCTGCATCAACAATCCATCATGCCAATACAGACTTTCTGCATCCACAATCCATCCTCTGCCAATATGCACTATCTGCAGGAAGCTGTGTGATCTCTCTATTAATTCATTCGCACTAAACCTCCCCTTTACTTCGATGCAGTTCTTGGACATTTAATTTAATTCTAAGGCAAGATATTCTCTGGTCATTTTTTTTCAAGGAAAAGTTTTTGGGAATGCATTTCTAAATATTTCTAAATTGAAATATTATTCAGCAACAAAACAAAATGAATTAGGGTTGAAGAGATGGCTCCGTCAGTCAAGTGCTTGCCATGTGTCTTAGTTAGGTTTCTATTGCTGTGATAAAAAAAAATGAGAAAAACGACTCGGGGAGAAAAGCCTTGTGCTTCAACATCACAGCTCATCATTGAAGGAAGTCAGGATGAAACTCAAGCAGGGCAGGAACCTGGAGGAAGGAGCTGCTTCCTGCTTGTTCCCCATGGTTTCCTTCCTTTCTTCCTTCCTTTCTTCTTCTCTCTCCTCTTCAACATTTTTCATGATTTATTTATTCTTATTTTATGTACAGTGGTGTTCTGCCTGCATGTATGTCTGTGTTAGAGTGTCAGATCCCCTAGAACTGAAGTTACAGGCAGTTGTGAACTACCATGTGGATGCACGCGCGCGCACACATACAGACTCAGTGGGGGTGGGCTGTCAAACTTTCAATGAAGAGGCAAGGGGGAACATTAAATGGGTATTGTTAGGCGAAGGAGCCAATCTGAAAGAGCAACATTTTGCAGGATTCTGACTTCTTGGCATTCTGGAAAAGGAAAGCCATGGAGATGGGAAATGAGCACTGGTTGCTGAGCTGCAGGTGAAGGAAGAGGAGGTAAGTGGAACACAAGGGATTTCTAGGGCAGCGAAACTATTCTCTTTGTTACAGATTTATCAAAACCCATGGAATGTACAACACAAAGAGTGACGTCTCTTGTAAATGATGGTCTTTAGGCAACAAAAGTGTGTCAACCCTGGCTGACAGTTACAACAAACTGATGCAAGGGTTTACCAGTAGGGGAACTGGTGAGTTGACAGATAGGTGTTCTCAGTATCTTCTATATTATGGTAAATATAAAATTGATAAAAGTAGACTATCTAGCAAACAGCACCAACAGCTAGGGTCCAAGTTGAATCCAGGGGAATTTCTTATTTAAATCATTACAGTGCACAAGGTAAGACTGGCACACGGAGACACAAACGTGTGAGCAGAGGATGCCTCGTGACGAGGAAGCAGACACCAAAGTGATATTTCTACAGACTGAGAAAGGCCAAGGAAGCTCGGAGGAGACATGGCCCTGCTGAAGCCTTGACTTCTCCTTTCCAATCCGTACAACTTGAAAAGGAGTTCCTACTGTCTTAGCCTTGTGGTTGTGGTTGGACAAATACAGTTCTCATCTTACCAAATGCTCACGCAAAAGGCCCCCTCAATCCCCATGGTTAAGAACCATTTACTGACAGTCTGTACAGTAAAGCTAAGTTAGGCAATCCCACTCACTTAGCAAAGAAAACAGTTCCTCCTTTTTCCATATTCACTTTTCCATGTCCATAAACCAGAATCTGTCTCCCTTACTTTGGGGATGACGGTGGTGAGAGGGGAATGTGTGGTATTAGTGGCCACAAAGCAATAAGGAAAGCAAGCTAACTTCTCATGTGTGAGCCTCTAGGGACTATGGTCCAAAGCTCTGGGGGTTTTCCATGGACCTTTTCTAAACGTTTGCCTCTGGCCTTATGTGCTGACATAGAGATTAAACCTGAGTCACGCTAATATTCCCAGGCCTGTTAGCTAGGCCTTGTGTGTGTTTACTTGGACTTGGATGTGAATGTCTTGTCTCATACAAGGCGTATTCTCTTCCTCACCTGTCTCCCATGCTGTTCAAAAACAATCCCAGGGACTACAGAAATTGCTCAGTAGTTAAGAGCACTGATTGCTCTTCTAGAGGATCCGGGTTCAGTTCCCATCATGGCACCCACATGGCAACTCACAGTCATCTGTAACTCCATTTCCAGATAATTTGATGTCTTTTCTGGCTTCCATGGACATCTGGCACACACATAGGTCACATATATACATGCAGGCAATCCACCCACCTCCACTGACAAACACATACACACATACACAGAAACCCTGGAAAAAATAGTCTCTGGGAGTTCCTGTATTCAGCTTCTCCACTACATCTAATGCTACCATAACAACACAGACATTGTGATACCATGGGGGAAGTAACCAGAAATAGCCTCAAAGTGATCCCTACTCACATTGGCCCCCATGGTGTCCATTTGCCACACAACAGCAGGTATGTCATTGCTATGCTGTTTAAAATACTGAACACATCTCTCAATGCCTTCGAATCATCTCTGAAACCATTCCTGGGCTTGCAAGCTGCAGTGCCAACCCCTGGTCTGCTCTCCTACTGCGTGGTGGGTCTCCTCCCTCCAGCGTACTGCTGTCCAGTTCACCTGGCTCTTTTCCTTCCACGTCAGACTCTTTTCCACCCAGTTGCCTCTGTAGGCAGGGAGTACCTCGTGTGCAAAGGCATTTCCATGGATGGCTTCTCCTCAGCCTCAGGGCTTAATGGGAATTCACCTTGTGGAAGGCATGCCTCTACTCCATAGTCCTTTTTGGAGTCTCTCACCCTTCTCTTGGCACCTTGTCCTTTCCTATGAGCACTGGCTGCAGTTTGCAGTTATACATTCACGAATTAGTTTCTTTCTCTTCCTTCCTTCCCTCCAGCTCTCCTTCCTTCCTTCCTTTTTTGGGACATGTTACATATTTCCCATACTGGCCTCTTAACTTGTTATGTAGTCAAGGATGACCTTGATCTTCTGATGCCCCTGTCTACATCTATTGAGAGCTTGGATTATTGAGGTTCACCACCATGTCTGGTTTATGTGAAATATTGGGGGCAGAACCCAGGTTTTTGTGCATGCTAAGCAGGCTCTTTCACCTGAGGTACGTCACCAGACACTATCAGTTCCTTATATAATGCCTGCCCCATGTGGCCCTGCTGTCACCCAAGCTGTAAGGTTTTTGGGGATAGAGGCATCACCTGTTCTTGTTCACCAGGGTATATTTAGTATTGGCCACATAGTGGGCACTCTGAAAGATTAAAAACCAACAATTGTGACAATTACTGGGAAGGAAAAATACATTTTGTCTGAGAACAAGTATTAGCATGGGTAGACATGGACTGAGATTATTGGAGAGCTGGTCTGAGGAAGCTACACTGATGTGCAGACCTGAAAGATTGTAACTGCTGGCTAGGCCAAAGGATCAGGGCTGGGTAGAAAGTCTCCAGGTCTAGAGCAGTGAGTGTAAAAGTCCCGAGCTGGAAAGGGATACAGCACATGCTAGGATCTGAAAGATAGAGCTGAGAGAACAAGAAGATTCAGGACCAGGCTGGTTTAGGGGGGTCCTCAGGCTCTAAGGAGGTTGAACTGATGAGAAGCCATTTTACGCTCAGAATGACATGAATCAGGTTTGTTAAACAAGACCATGCTGGCTTTGGATACTTTGTTAAATGAGGATTGAGTGGGATGCAGCAAGATGTGTGTGTCTACATGGGACTTAACGAAACTCGTAGGAGGTATCCTGAGAAATTAAATAGATCGATGGGAGCAGAGACTGATGGGTAATTCCTGAGAATATTTAGAAATGATTGGGTTTTTCCATAAAAATGTACTTTTCCTGAGTATGGGAAGCCATGTAGAAGACGGGGGACAGAGTGGACAGGAGAGGAAGAGCTGGCAAGAAGAGATCATAGGACCTGTCCTCATCCTGGTGACCTGTCTCCAGGGTGAGCAAATGGAGAGAAGCCCCCACACTGGCCATCCCTGATGGATCTTAAGCAAACAGCCCCTTACTTTAGTGTCAAAGGCTGAGATCATTTTGCTTGATTTAAGGTCCCGTTTTTACTTACATGAAAGATAAGATACAGGATCTATTCATGTCACCATGGTCTGGTAGTTTGAGAGAAAATGGCCCACAAAGGGAGTGGCACTGTTAGAGGTGTGGCCCTGTTAGAGTAGGTGTGGCCTTGTTGGAGGAAGTGTGTCACTGTGGAGGTGGGTTTTGAGTTCTCATATATGCTCAAGCCACACCCAGTGAAACAGACTACTTCCTGTTGCCTGCAAGTCAAAATATATCACTCTTAGCTACCTCTCTAACACCATGTCTGTTTGCACACTGCCGTGTCCCACCATTACAATAATGGACTGAACCTCTGAACTGTAAACCACCCAATTAAATATTTTCCTTTATAATACTTTCTGTGGTTGTGGTGGCTCTTCACAACAACTACCTAATGAAGACAGAGACTGGAGTATTGCTGTGATTGGCCGGACCATTTTTGGTTTGGAGTAATATGAACATTGGCAGTTGGGTTAGGAAAGCAGTGGAATGCTTTAAGCACTGCTTAATGGGCCATACTAGTAGGACCATGGAAGACAGTGGGGCTAAGAGTTACTTTAACTGTGGCTCAGCCAGTTTTAGAGGAAAAGAATATTAATATGTGGCCTAGAGACCATTCTTGTGATATTTTGGTGAAGAATGTGGCTGCTTTTTGCCCTTGTCTGAAAAGTCTGCCTAAGGCTAAAGTGAAGAGATTTGGATTAATTCTGTTGGCAGAGGAAATCTCAAAACAGCCTAGTATTGACTCTGTTGTGTGGTTATTACTGGTCCCTTTGATGTAGATTTATAATGAAAAGGAGCAAACTGAGCAAGGAAAATTACAAAATGTACAATTTGAGGAGAAAAAGAGCACCAGGCCATTGAATGGAGCTAAGTCCTGTGTTCATGGAGATCAAGAAATGGAATAAAGGGAGTGATGACCTCAGGCCAAGATCCCACTCAAGTAAGTTTTCCACTTGTGAAAAGGAATTAAAGAAAATCTTAAAGCAGTGTGTGGTGATACACATCTTTAATGCCAGCACTCAGAAGACAAAGGCTGGCAGATCTCTAAGTCTGAGGCCAGCCTGGTCTACAGAGCAAGTTCAAGGACAGCCAAGTTTAGGCAGTGAAGGAAACTATGGAAGACAAAGCTGGCAAAGATGCAATTGACCAAATGGTCGTGTTCCAGTCCCAGCAAGCAGCAGAATTTGACAACTTCAGCCACGTGTTCTGGCTTTTGAATTAAGGCTAGAAGAAAGGGGCTATGGAATTTGCCTCTGCAACTAAGGAAACAGCTGAAGCCAGGCATGTTGGAGGGGTGTTCATGATTGGAGGCCTGGAGAGGCCGTTGCCTGAACTGTGAAGTTGAAGCCTGGATTGCCTTGGAGACCTCAAGATGTTGGAGATCCCAGAGCCATGGGCTATCTGCTGAGGAAAGCTGCTAACAGGGTGTGGAACCAGCCCAAGAGAATGAAGAATGTTGCAATCAACAAAGCTGAAAGGAGTTAGAGTCCTGAAGAGTGTTTTGACATTAGACATGGAGATGCAGAGTTCGGTTTTCAGTCTTATTTTGTTCCAGATTTTTTTCTCTCTATGCTCCCTTCCCTATGTTTTCTGGAATGGTAATGTATATCCTGTGCCGTTATATGTTGGAAGTGTGTGATCTGTTTTTTTATTTTGATTTTACAGGTGATTACAGTTAAGAGATTGCATGAATCTCAGAAGAGACTTTGGACTTTAGACTTTAAAAAAAGTTTGAAACTGTTATATGAGACCATGGGGAGTTTTGAAGTTGTACTAAATGCATTTTGCATTATGATATGGCCTTGGGGGGCCACACAGTGGAACGTGGTGGTTTAAAAGAAAATGGGCCCAAAGGGAGTGGCATTATCAGGAGATGTGGCCTTGTTGGAGGAAGTGTGTCACTGTAGAGTCAGGCTTGAAGTCTTATATATGCTCAAGTCGTGCCCAGTGAGATAGATCACTTCCTGTTGCCTATGGATCAAAATGTAGGACTCCTGGCTACTTCTCCAACACCATGTCTGCCTGCACACTGCCATGTCCAACCATGAAGATAATGGACTGAACCTCTGAACTGTAATCCACCCTGTAGTGTAAATAATAAAAAACCAGAGAAAGATATTGGGGTTCAGCCCAAAGATCAGAAAAACAAAGCAGCCAAGTCACTAGAGAGCTCTTACCTCTAAAAAATTCTCAGACTGAAAGAGAATGAGTTCTTGTCTCATTCCAGTTTATATTACTTCTTAGTGCTGGGATTAAAGGTGTGAGCCACCACCACCTGGATATGTTTCTGCATTGATCTTGTGTAGCCCAGGGTGGCCTTGAATTCACAGAGATCCATCTGCCTCTGTCTTCCAAATCCTGGGATTGAAGGTGTGTGTCACCACTCCCTGGCCACTATAGTTAACTAGTATGGCCTGGCCTATGGTGGGTTAGATTTATCTTCTGGTCTTCAGGCAAGCTTTATTTATAAAACATAAGTAAACTATCACTATATCACCCTATTAAATGTTTTCCTTTATAAGAGTTGCCATGGTCATGGCATCTTTTCACAACAAAAGAAACCTTAATGAAGACACGCAGGAAGAGGACCAAGGTTTAAGCGTGAAATGTTCCCAGATGGTGGCACCAGTTGGAGACGTTTTGCCACCTTTTATTCAGAGATGGGAAATGTGTGGCCTGGCTTGCAGAAATAGGTCACTAGGAGCTGACCTTGAAGGTTGTGCCTATCTTGAGTTTTTGAATTCTGGCATGTCTCTGCTATCTGGCCTGGGCTGTGTGCACAGGCCACTATTGCATGCTGCCACCTCTACAGATGCTGCTGTTCCAGCACAGTACGGTACCTTTCCGATTGTGCACGCTGAAATCCCTCTAAGACTGTAGCTCTAAATAGGCCCTTCTTTCCTTAAAATGTGGGATTCTGGGAGCAATATTTAGGGGTGATGGACGGATGAGAACCAGGGTTACCCTGCCTCGTGTTTTCCATCTGATGATCTCGAAGCCCCCATGTCACACAGGAATCCCGTATGGGTTCACCACTGGGGATAGCCACAGTTTGCTTTCATGGTTTTGGCTTTCAGCCCATCCTCATGCACTTTCAGATCTGATTGGTTTTTTTACTACTTGACAGATTGCATTCTTGGTTGCCTTTTAATTATTGAATTGCTGTTTTCTCTGCAGCCTCTGACTAGTAACCTTATTACAACAATTGCCCAAGACTCAGAACTGAACACTGCACAATGAAAGTGCACAATAATGAAAATTCTTAAATTAAATAAAAGCCTCTTCTAACATGGAGTGGAGTGTGCTGGAATGGATTGTGCGCGTCACTAACTGTATGAATGATTTATTTTAAGAGTTATATCAACTGAAGAACATTGCATTTCCATCTTAAGATCAGACACACAAGCCAGTCCAAATACACTCATCACAGAGCCTCTGAATGAAATAGTCTCATGCAGAGATTATTAATCTATAAACAATGTGCTAATGGTCTGTTGGCATTAAGATGTATTTCCAAGTGGCTGTGTTTCATGTCCCATACATGCTTGTAACTCTGGGTATATATGGTGTCCGTGTGTGTGTGTATTTTATCTGATGAGATTGTTAAGGTAACTATACTATGATATCCAAGCATGAATCTGCTTCCGTTTCCTATAGGATTTTAAGAAGAATAAGAAAAGAAAAAAACCCTCATACAATATTAAAGAAATTCCTAATTTTGTAACTTGGGAAGGTGGAGGGTTTTATGAATAGTTAATGAGAGAGTTACATTTTAAATCCTATATCTCCT
This sequence comes from Ondatra zibethicus, assembly GCA_004026605.1. NCBI lineage: Eukaryota > Metazoa > Chordata > Mammalia > Rodentia > Cricetidae > Ondatra > Ondatra zibethicus. The sequence goes on along the minus strand of PVIU01012757.1, from coordinate 19,268 downwards.
TTACCACAACAGTACAAAGAAATCACATGGTGCTAGGAAAATGTTGGTTTTGCTTCAAGATTCAACATGTCTGATGCCAAATGTGTGGGTTTTCCACATAAAACACTGAGACCGTACCCCTGGAGTCGGCTCAGATTCAACAGGCTAAGGGCTCAGCTTTACTAGATTGTTCCCACTCAGATGAGAATCACAAGTAATGGAGCCCAGGCTACCCACTTCTGTCTAAGTTATCTACAATCAGGGGCTCTCACACCTTTCTTTCTCATGCTCCATAATTTGTTGCAATGGCTCACAGAACTCAGCTTGACATTACTGGTTTATCTTAATAAATGTTGAAAAGGGTATAGATCAGTTCTCAACCTATGGGTCATAAACCCTTTGGGAGTTGCATAGCAAATATCCTGAATATCAGATACTCATATTACAATTCATAACAGTAGCAAAATTATAGTTATGAAGTAGCAATAAAAATAATTTTATGGTTGGGGGTCACCACACATGAAGAACTGTATTCCAAGGGTCATAGCATTAAGAAAAGTGAGAACCACTGGTCTAGATGAAGTCAGAAGAAAAGACACAAGGATGAAGCCTAGGATGGATTCAAGCCTGGGAGCTTGTGTCTCCATGGAGTTGCGAGGCATCACCCCCTGACATGCAGATGTGCTCACTAATCAGAAGTCACCACAACTCTGTCTCCCAGAGACTTCTATGGAGGCTTCATCATATGGGGATGGAACATCTAGTTCCTTCCCTTCCTGGAAGATGGGTTAGGACTGCAGATTCAAACTGCTAAATGTGACTTCATTTTAACAGCCTTAGTGGCATCTAAGAGCTCAACAGGCGTCTTCTCATTTGAACAAAAGATGCTCCTGTCAACCCTAAATTCCAGTAAGGTAGAAGCTCTAATGACCAAGTATTAGATTCTATTATGCCACTATTCAGATTAAAGAAAGTCAAGAAGCTCTGTAGTAGGAATGGAAGATAGATAACATATGTATGTATGTTTATAGATGCATATATACACACATGCACATATATATATGCACATAACATATATACATACACACACATCACAGAATCCTCCTTTCTCCAGACTGATTTGGCAATAGATTTGAAGAGGTCCTTTACAAAAGAGTAGCTCCAAAAGATGAAAATCATGGGCAAAAGCACTCAACTTCCCTGGTAACTGGAAGAACACATATCATGATAGACATGTGTTTCACAGGATCAGCGCTTGACTGTAGCTTGAGTAAGTGTCCCGAAAGGCCCATGCTAAAAGCTTTATTGCCAGTCCGTGTCACCACTGGGAAGTAATAAAACCTTTCATAGCTGGGAACTATTGGAAAAAAGTTAGGTTACTGGGAGCTATCCATTTAAAGGGGATATTGTGTCCCTTCCCTTTGGGTGGTTAGTTTGTGGGGTATGTAGCTCAAGCTAGGTTTGAACTTGTAACCCTCTCCCCCAAGTCCTTCAAGTGCTAGAAGTGTGGGTATGTAAAACCATGCCTCCTGTTTTCTATTTTCTTTTCTTTTCTCTTCTTTTCTTTTCTTTCATTTCTCTCTTTCTTTCTTTCTTTCTTTTTTGAGACAGGGTTTCTCTGTAGCTTTGGAAGGCTGGCCTCAAACTCACAGAGGTCCGCCTGCATCTGCCTCCCGAGTGCTGGGATTAAAGGCGTGTGCCGCCACCGCCCGGCTACTTTCTAGTTTCAATATGGTGAATAGATCCTCCCTGCCACTTGCATCTGCCAGGACACATGTGCCACCAGAGGCCCAAAATAACAGGGCCAAGTGAGCACAGATTGAGACTATTGAAACCAGGAGCCTAAATAAATCCATTATCCTGTTCAGCTGATTATCCCAGGCATTTTGTCACAGTGGCAGAAAGTTAACACAGACTAGACAAGATGGGCCTGTATATACATTGTGATCCAATTTATAAGAGTTTAGCTGAATTACTTTTCTATTATTGCTACAACCATTTCCCACGTAGTGCTTCACAACTATAAAAAGGTATTTTCTCAGAGTTTTACAGTTCCGAAATGGCAACTAGCTCCCCAGAGTAAACTCAAGGTATCAGCAAGTCTGTGTTCTTTCTGGAAATTAAGAAAGAATCCTTTTTTAAAACTGTTTCTCCTATAGAAGCTTGATGGACAGACTCCAAACAAGTAAAGGAGGTATGCCTTCACATTTCATCACCCCGAGCTTCTCCCGACTGTTGTTCTTTCCTGATTAAGATTCCTTGTGACTATCCTGAGACTGCCTGGGAAGTTCAAGACAATCTTTATACCTTAGTCATGAAATTTACTTCCACCAGCTGCCTGACGTCACCCTTTCATGAGATATAACACAGTCTCAGGTACCAAAGCAAAGGATGTAGCCATCTTCAGAGAATCAAAGAGTCCAACAACAGAAATGCAGGCATGTGAGGCTTTCCTACACCTGATTAAGCAGTCAGGCAGAGGGTTGACACCAAAGGTCATCAGTTGTCCCTAAAGGGTTTGACCTAAAGGGTTCCCTTTGACCTACAGGGTTCCCGCCTCCCTCTTCTTTGGGGCAGGAACTCTATAGCTCAGTGTTGGAGGAGAGAGCTAAAGTGAATAGGGTTTAGTGAGAAATGAAAAACGAGTCACATTAATGAAGTCTTCTCACTCATATTGTCTATGCGCAGATATCTGCACATCTAAGAGAGAGGGTGGGTCAAGGGCCATTGCAAATGGGAGAGTGTCTAGATCACTCACAGGCTGTGTAAGTGAGCCAGGAAAGGAGGCAGAGTGGGAAGGGCATAGACAGCAGACAGCAGGGGAAGAGGGAGGGAGAGGCAGTGGCCAAAACCTTTAGGGTCCTTCTCCAGGCTAGGGATGGGCCAGGTATAGGTAAGGGGTATTTCTTAACATGTGAAGTCCAGCTTGGAGGCAGAGCTGGAGAAGAGTTCTGTAGTCAGCAGAGGGAAGCTATGGGGAGTTGCCACCGAGCCCAGCAGAGATTTAGCACATTGATTTCTTTCCCCTTTATTTTTTTCTAGGCACTGTGGTTTGTGATTGAGTGGAGAAGTTGGAGAAGACAGCCAAGGCTTTTAAAGGTGCCAATACTCCGGCAGCAAATAAGGAATAGTGGTTGCTAAAAGAGCCTAGCTGCTCCATTCTATCCTCCCAGGCCTCATTTTTTTTCCTCTTCCCACTGTCTTGGATGACCCTGTCTGTCAAAAAGGCAGTCAACATGGTGAGGAAGAGCAGAACCGGGGGAAGGACTTAGCACAGGAGTTGAGAGGCTGCGTCTGAGTGTGGGCTGATCGTCAGCCTTGAGCTTGTTGCTTCCCAGTTCTTGGCACCCTGCTTGCCTGCCTGCCTGCTTTCTTTCAATCTTGTATCCATAGTGTATTATGGAATGTATATTATGCAATTGGCATACAGTTGTGACAAACGGACATGGCCTTCACTCAAGGGGTTACACCCCATGAAGGTAGATAATGGTAAATTAATGGCAAAGGAAAACAAACAGGTGACTCCAGATAGTGCCAAGTGTCACATAGGAAGACAGGAGTGCAGGGTGAGAAAGAACAGGTGAAGGGTTACCCTCCTTAGATGGTTGTCAAGCAAAGAGATGCTTGCCTATAGCAAGTGCTATCTGAATGCATCCCGTTCTTGATCCATGAATGAACGCATGTGCACACACATATATTAAGCTACTTGATAGCATGAATACTTTTATTTTACAAAATAGAACTATGCCAAATAAAATAGTTTGTGAATTATCATAGACAGAGACTGCACATTGGTTTCCTGGCCACCCAGACCTGAATAATCACACAGAAATTATATTAATTACAACACTGTTTGGCCAATGGCTCAGGCATATTTCTAGCTAGCTCTTACATCTTAAGTTAACCCATTTCTATTAGTCTATGTATTACCAAGTGGCTGTTGCCTACTGGTAAGGTTCTGGTGTCTTTCTCCTTCAGCAGTTAAATGGTGTCTGCTTGACTCCACCTCTTTCTCCCTGCATTCAGTTTAGTTTTTCCACCTACCTATATTCTGCCCTGCCATAGGCCAAAGCAGCTTCTTTACTAACCAATGGTAATAAAACATTCACAGCATACAAAGGAGAATCCCACATAAAACTATGTATTATGATTAAGATCTAAAATACATCTTATGGACTGGCAAGATGGTTTAGCAGTTAAAACTGCTTGCCACCAAGCCTGATGACCTGAGTTCAATCCCCAGGACCCATATAGTAGAAAGAGAGAACTGACTTCTGCACATTGTCCTGTAACCACATATATGCAATGTGACCCACATGCCTATAAGCATGCACACACATACATGTGTGCACATTCATATAAGTAAATAATTTGTAACTTAAAAAATTCAGAACACAGCTGGGCAGTGGTGGTGAACGCCTTTAATTCCAGCACTCGGGAGGCAGAGGCAGGAGGATCTCTGTGAGTTCGAGGCCAGCCTGGTCTACAAGAGCTAGTTCCAGGACAGGCATCAAAGCTACAGAGAAATCTTGTCTTGAAAAAAAAAATTCAGAATACTTCTTACAACACAAATGCCAAGAATCACAGATACGTTTGGTATTGTCTTCCTCATTTTCATTGAGGAAGCTCCCAATTCTTTTATAGAAAATAGGAAACTGAGTGTGTTCCTAAATCTTCTTTAGGTAGTGGTAACATTTCCATCTTGCGGAGTTTGGGCAATCACCATTGAAGGTCATTAAAATCAGACTATATTTTTGTACTTTGGTAACATGTTCTTTTTATTCCTCCCCAGTATCTGTCTGTGTCCAGTCACTCAAGAAATATTGACTAACACCCAGTGTGTGCCAGGAACCCTTCCTGGTGAGAAAGTCACAGTGTGTAAGACAGAGCATAACATGCTGAGCCTTCTCATAAAACTTTTGTTCCTGTGGAGAGTCGACAAATAAATAGATCAACATGCAATGGCTCTCTGGAGGCAGAGGGTGGCACTTCGTATGTACATCAGAGAAGACAGTGTTTGGTCAGAGACTGGGAGGGCTTCGATAGAAGTGAATTGCAGGCTCAGAGAATGGAAGATATAAAGACTTCAAGGGAGAGCTGATGTGTCTTCTAGGAACTGGAAGTTGTACGGCTGGAGTCAGTAGGGTAGCTTAGTTCAGACAGTCTGTGAAACGAAGCTTTTGGTGGAAGTGATTTATTCTGGGGATGATTGTATGGAACACTATGATAGAATGGGGGAAGGAAGGGAAATTAATAGATGGAATATGAATAAATGGGTTGTGTCTTAGAGCTTTTATTGCTGTGAAGAAGCACTGTGACCACAGAAACTCTTATAAAGACTCTTATAAAGGAAAGCATTTAATTGGGGCTGGCTTACAGTTCAGAGGTTTAGTCCATTATCGTCATGATGGAGAGCATGGCAGCATAGAGGCAGACATGGTGCTAGAGAAATAGCTTAGAGTTCTACATCCTGAGGAGGCAACAGGAAGAGGGAGTGAGCCACTGGGCCTGGCTTGAGCTTCTGAACCCTCAAAGCCCATCCTCAGTGACACATTTTCTCTAACAAGCCACACCTACTCCAACAATGTCATGCCTCCTTATGCTACTCCCTAAGTATTCAAGCCTGTGAGTCTATGGATGCCATTCTTATTCAAAACACCACAGGTTGCTACTATGGGGAGGCAAGATCAATCTTTCTGGAGGTCCCAGGGAAATGTATGGAACATGCTTCAGACATGTCCTATTAGAGGGCCAGGTAGATTCATCTGAAGACATAAAATATTGTCTGGTAGATGCAAGACAGGCCCTCAAGAAGAGAGCAGAGGCTACAGGTAACCTCTTAAACCCACCAATGGACGTGAGTGGGGCACTGGTCATGGATGCTGGAGGATAGAGCAGCCAGAGGTGATTGCCATCAGGAGGTAGAGCCCAGAGCATGGAGGGCACATGAACAACTTTGGATTTTATTTTTAGTAGGATGACAAGCACTCGGAGGGTTTGGGAAATATAATATGATTTCCACTTTTTTAAGTAAAAACAAATGTTATGATTTCAGTCAGGGAAGGCAGTAGACAGCGATTGAAGCATCAGGTTCATTTAGAAGTCTTGTGGGAGAATGCAGCCTGAGAGTAAGAGGTGGCTGATTTGTAGGTGTGTGGTGAAATAGAGCATCCTGAATCCACTGGTAGTTTGCATGTGGGACATGAGAGAAAGAAAGGACAAACTCTGGTTTCTGGCCATGAGAAATTGAGAGAGCATGTGCTTATAGAGGTGGCGCAGATGTCGGGGGAGCAGACACTTGCTAAATAAGCAAGAGGCCACTAGCCCAGGACTGCTTCCACACCATGTGACAAACTGCACCCTAGCTGAACACACAATCCATTGTGGTTAATCTTGACTGTCAACTTGTCTAGGAAACAAACCTCTGAGTATTGATGAGTACACTTCCAAAGAGATTTAGCTGATATGGGAGCCAAATTTGTAGCTCGAAGGCATCACTCCGTGGAGAGCGGAACAGGATAGACTAAGAAGTTGAGAGGAGCACCAGGATCCATTTTCCTTGGTTCCCAACTCTGGGTGCAGTGTGACCAGCTGCTCCAGGGCCTTGCTATCACAGACAGCAATCTCTCCCCATCACCCATTTCCCCGGCATGGTTGCCCTCCAACTATGAGCCAAAAGACTTTGCTTACTTAGGTTGCTTTTGCCATGGACAAGAGAAAGGTAATTCACAGACAAGCTAGACACCGAACTTCAAGAATATACATTTGCAATAGACAGCCAAACCCTGGCCAGTCACAGCAGCTGAACTTCATGCAGCCACAGATGGTCACCTAACCAGACCACATGCAACTATGTCAGACACTTGTAAGCTGTGAAGAATCACACCACTTCCACATTTTGCTTTCATTTTCTCTATGTTATACTCGTTGTCTATCTAGTAGGGTGGAGCTCTCTCCACCTCCTGATCTGAGTGTTCCTCAATTCATGAAATGTTTCTTGTTCAAAGAAATTCTGCTCTGAATTTGTCAAAAGCCTGCCACATTTATTAGCTATGTAGTTGGAAACACTGATGAGGCAGAGAGTCACATGTATGTCTGGCTAGACCTAGAACTGCCTTCCTGTGTGGCTTTGGCTGATTGTTTTCTTGGCAGGCCTACAGTCTTCTGGACTTGGCATGATGTACCACTGAGCCTGGGTAGTCTCATGCTCATCCTAGACTTCCGAGTAGCTCCAAACTTTTTGGATTCTCACATTCTTTTCTCTCCCTGATTCTAACTGAAAAGACAAACACCTTGCTAGAAAGTTCCCCACACTTGGAGAATGACAGTTATAAAACATTATTTTACATTTTATTTTATGTATGTAGATGTTTGCCTACATGTACATATGTGCACTATGTGTGCCTGGTGTCTGTGGAGGACAGAAGAGGCCATCAGATCCCTGGAACTGGAGTTGCAGATGGTTGTGCCATGTAGGTGCTGGGAATTGGACCCAGGACTTCTGCAAGAGCAGCCAGTGCTCTTATCTTCAGTGCCTGCTTTTTCTCTCCAGAGAATGACAATTTGAACACCTCCTCTCATCCAACTCCCACCAACTCTTTTCCAATATCTTCTGAATGGAGGCAGTGATGTTTCTTTTAGTTGTAGTGCAGTAAAATACACGAACTTTGAGGTCTTTATTCCATCTCCTCTTCAGCAAGCAAGCTCTGACAAGGTTGGTAAAGTGAGTATTCAGAATAATAGAGACAAATCTTCTTCCCCTTAGAAATATATACTATTATTAACTAATGAAGCAGATCATTTCTACGGCTCATTGTAATCACACAGTAAGTTTCTTCACTGCCTCTATCAGAGCCCAGAGTGGTTAGGCATTCTCCCTGGTAGTGCTTCCACATGGTGACTCAAGGACCCACCATCCTTCCATCATATGTCTTCCTTACAAAGCCCTTCCCTTTCTGCACTTGGGGCATTTTATGACTGCATTTAGATGTGGCATGAACCACTTCTGCCCAGGCAGGTTCCCTTGGTTGGAACTCAATCACATGTCCCCAAGTCCAGGCAAGTGAGGCTGAGGAAGACAGCCCCCCGTGTGCCAGAGCAGAACTAGGGAGCACCTAGATCATCTCTGCTACACTATTCCTCCTAGTGAATAAACCCTTGAGACCTGGACCCATCTTCCTTCTCTTGTGTATATTATACTGTGACTTTGTTGCAAACATGTGGTTGCTCCTAGTGATCCCAAAAGATTAAGTGTTCCAAATTGAAGACCAAACTACACTAACCCCAAGTTACGCCCACCACATCTCATGTGGAACACTGTCTCCATGGGTTATTAAGTGATGCAGTACACTATCCGTTCTCTGAGTCATATGTCAATATAGTCATTTATCTCTAGGATTTCTATACTGTCCTATATGCAGGCCACTAAGCCAGATTCTACTGTCGTAACCTGCTATCCACAGCTGGGAGATAACTGAGGAGAAGGGATCCAAACAAGAATGAAGAAATGAAAAAGAGGGAAAGAATAAGGAATAAGAGACAGATTGGTCTGAATAGTGGTCACTAAAATCATGTAAATGAGGGAGTTGGGAATGCAGCTCGCCTGGGAGAGTGTTTGGTTGGCATGTACAGAGGCGTAGGTTCAAGTCTTACTACCGCATAAACTGGGCACGGTAACACACACTTGTCATCCCAGCACTGGGGAGTTGAAGGTAGGACAACGGGCAGGTCAAGATCATTTGGGTCTACACAAAGTTCAAGGAAATGAGTGAAAGGAAGAGAATTTAAGGTCAAAGTCAAAACGGGGAAAGAGCAAAGAGGTGGGTATCAAAACTCCCACCTCTGCCTGGATTTGAGACAAACACATTTGCCTACCAAGAGCCGGGCTGTTGCCTCACATCTCTGGGTTTCTTGCACACCTAACTCTAGGAAGTCTTGGCCAAGGCTGTGCATACCAGACTGCTGCACACCTGGATCTCCAGCTATCTTCATGGTTTTCCTAGTGATCTTGGGAGCATCCGTTGGCTGGACAGTGAGGACATCCTGGAGTACAAGGTGAGGTCGAATGTGTGCAGGTGTAAATGGGGCACACGGGAACAAGATGCTGTCCTTGGGTCACCACTAGCCACATAATTGGTCCCACAGGTCAACTGGCCTCTGTTTGTTTTCTCCTCTATCACATCATCAATATTTCTCAGCATGAGATTATTAGCAGCCAGCACGTGTGCAGAAGTTGAGGACTGAGTAGACATATATGCTGACTTGGAAATTACTCCCAGCCACAGGCAAGTAGGACAGAGGGGTAATTCTTCTCAGGGCTACTGCTCCAAAGGCGATCCCCCACGGCCTCAGAACTCATAGAAGAGTTCCGTATTCCACTCTATCCTGTCAGCCTCCATTTCGTCTTTTCTTTTCTTCACTCTCTCTACTCCATTTTGTTTTTGTTTTGGGGTGATGGACATTGCCAAATGTACACGGCACTTAGTACAAAGAGCATCCCTTGGGAACAGCCCAAAGGAAGGCTTTCTTCTTTGGCTATGTTGGGAAACTACCGCCGCGTAGACTCCTCAACTCTGTACTGACGCTGTCAGTGAACGATCATGCAATTCATAGCTGCTGTATGGATTAGTGTGGACCAGCTGGTAGGCACAGCACAGTTTCAAATCACTAAAGCTGATGCTGCAAGCTGCACAGGGAAACGACCTCATCACTTCAGTTCCCGCTGAACAGCGGCTGTAATGGTCCAATGCTGAGCCTCTCAAATATATTCAGATGGGATGGATATCTACGCATTCCCATTGCCATCCCTCCTTTTGGTCCTTTTGGACCCAAATGTGAGGGGAAATGAGTGGGTCTAGTCCTACCTAACTTTTAAAGCTTCAGAAACCAAGGCTTACCAGGCTTGTGAGCCCAGGTCCAAGAGCTTCCCAGGCTGTTCTTACCAGCTCTTTCTTGCAGTCCCTGCTGTATTCCTTCAGTCTCATGGGATTTCCTGGTCCCTTCTTCATTCACCCAGCTCATTTCAGTTGCCCTACTTACTGAAGTAACTTTTCTAGAAAGAGTTCTTCAAGCTCTGGCTTCTGGCCTTGGCAGTATTGATTGGGTCAAGATGGATAGTATGGGGTTCAGTTATCTTGACAAACACTGATAAGCAGATTTCAGAAAGATAGCAACTCCTGTTGGCGAATGCAGTGGGACTCCTATTATCAATAAATATTTGTAAGAAGTCGAGAAGCTGGGGAGATGCTTCAATTGGTAAAGTGGTTCCTGTATAAGCATGAGGACCTGTGTTTGATCCCCGGAACCCACATAAAAGGGTTGTTTGTGGCAGTGCATGCCTGTAATCCCAGTTCTGAAGATACAGAGACAAGAGGATTCCTGGAACTTGCTGGTCAAGCAGTCTAGCAAATCAATGAACTCTGTGTTCAGTGAGAGACCCTAATTCAAAAATTAAGGTGGAGAAAGGCACCCAACATCAACCACTGGTCTTGTACACACACACACACACACACACAGATACACACAGATAGACACACAGTCACACAGTACAAACATACTCACACACATGCACACAGATGTACACACCCAGAGACACACAGATATACACACACTCACAAAGATACACATTTTCTCTCTCTCTCTCTCTCTCTCTCTCTCTCTCTCTCACACACACACACACACACACAAACACACACACACACAGATCATCTTACTTTCCATCTTTGATCTCAAATCTCACACAGGTCCCCACCACTCTGAAGGAAGACGGTGGAGCTGGCCTTTATGTTCTCTGTCTTTAAATAATAAAATTTATTTTACACTCTCAGAATTGGATTTGATCATAGAGATTGTATAATGCAATGATTCCCAAAGGAGATGGGGAGAATTAACAGAGCTGAAACAAGGCATCGGAAGGAACCAACAGTATCTCAAGTATCTGGCATTCCAGGTAGGAACATGTCTTACAGCCTATACTTCCAGGATTACAGGGAGTGAGCTAGAAACACTTCTGCTGGGTGTATCCTTCCCTTCTCTACAATAATATTTCCCTCTGACTCTTTGTTCATGTGTGAAGTTTTCTGTGTTCCCAACTACTGATTTAATCATTTTCTCTTCCTCTTCACTTAGTTCAATAATAATAGCACCTCTAGTCCAACAAGTTGAGTCCCACACAAATGCTACAGAACAGCATGCACGAATATCTTTAAGATCACATATTTACCATAAAACTCCATATTTGTTCTCATTTATGCTGCCTCCTAAAGAAATGAGATCCAGATCAATTCTTCCCATCTTGTGCCAGCTGGCACACAAAAGAGCTTTCTGTGTGGTCTCACGGTGATAGTGTTCGTACAAGTTTTCCTGAAATCCATTTGTTTCTGAAGAGTGCTCAAAGGTGGTGACATGCCATGTCCCCATCTCCTGACAGCTGTTGGACCACGTGTCCAACTCGCTCATCACTCACCTGTGTCCTATAAAACGGGAGGCTTTCGTGAATGGAAGGATTCATTCTGCCACAGAATTTTGGTACTTTACTCCCCTCCGAAGAGCAGGAGTGATGGGGACCATTTAGGAAGCCTGATATGACTCTTGAGGATGTTGGAAATGTGTGTCTACTACATCTGAAAAATACAGAAACCAAAAGCTCATGGCAGCAGAGATGAGACTGTATGAGGAATCAAAGATGTGAAAGAGGGGGTCAAGAGTCACCTTCAAAGGGACCTGGCTCACAGCACTGCTTGGGGGAGGGGTTAACAAACCCATCAGAGGGGTGGGTCCTGAATTCAAAGCCTGAGTGTTGGACGCAGCCACTGGGAGGAGTCTTCGCTTGACTTATTGGAACATTAGAGGGTTCTAATGGAGACTCTCACGTAAACTGTTGAAGCGAGCCCTGGGGAGAAGTTTGCTCTGAAATCCTGTCAAGATTAGAACACCATTGTTAATAAAAGTTTCACATTTACTCCAACCCTTTCCCGGATCCTCATCAGAGCTTTTGAAGTCGCCGCTAGCAGTGATGGTGAAAGGCTAGTGGCTATCCTGTCCCTCCTGCAGGCACTGCAGATCTGGGGACAGTGACACTAAGTTCTAGGGAGCACAGATTATTACATAGGGATAGACACACGAACCATGAAAAGATATCTGCTCTTGTGATGAAAAAGACCAGAAATACCTTAAGACAGGCCCGAGATTTGCTGACCCTAGGGAAAAACCTAGCCATCAGAGCAGAGTCAAAGTGACACAGAGGAGCCGAGTTCCTCTCATGCACTATAATGAACACACATATAGGAATGTAGGCAGTGATGGGCAGTTGAGCAGACAGGGACATGGTGAAACATTAACTCACCTCCAGTTAAAATAATTGGAAAGGCTGTAGTCCTCACATTTGAACTCGGTCTGTGGACTCTTATTATCAGTTTGGGCTTACATATCCAGAAATGGATGGTACTTTTCTCCATCCAGATTTATGCTGGTCATTAGATATATTGCTATTTATGAGGAAGGAGGGGTGATAGATCCACGGGTTTTTAATGCAAACCACTACACTTTCTATAGAGTACAGAATTGCATGCTTTTCTGCTCAGTATAGTACAAGAAGAAAGATTTCTACTGAAGTCACATAGACACTGTAATGGTTAATATTGTCAACTTGGCAAGACTTTAAGTTACCCATAAGTCTCTGGACACACGTGGGAGAGGTTTTCTAGAATAGGTTTATTGAAATGGGAAGAAGAACCATAAATGCGGACAGCATCTTGTGGCTGCAGCCCCAGATATAAGAAAGTCCCAGAGAAATGCTGCTTGCTTTTTGTCTACTTGCTCATTACCTCCACTGGTGAGTTTACCCACCCTGCTGCCGCCACCACCACTGCCTCTGTTGATGCTCTTGTCATCCTTGCTGACATCAGGACTCAACGACTTTGGCCTTCTGAGGTGGACTGAAGACCAGTGGGTTTCCATCAGTTCTTCAGGCCTTTAGTGCCAGAGGCAGGCTACTGAGTGAGGCATCCATCCTCAGAGGCTGAGAAGCTACAGGGTTCTCAACTTCCCAGTGTGAAGCAGCCATTGTAGGGCTACACAGATTCTATCATTTAAGTGACTCTACTAAGGTCCCTTTTGATGGATGCTCCTATGAGTTCGTTTCCTTAGAGAACGCTGACGAACACAGGTATGAACTAGCACATAAATATAGTAATGAACTACTACATAAATACAGGTGGGAATTTGTGCTAGCCAAACATAAATTATTACTATAAATTGTGAGTCCTCTATTTCTATAAGCAAGTACTATACCTGGGTCCTTTCTTCCACTCCAAATGTTCATTGGTGCTTAAGACCTGGCCTAGAAGGCCAGTGAGATGACTTGGTGGGTAAAGCACTTCCTGCTAAGCCTGAGTTTACTCCCCCGGATCCACATGGGGTAGTGGCCCTCAACCTTCCCAATGCTGCAACCCTTTAATACAGTTTCTCATGTGAGGTGACCCCGACCATAAAGCTATTTTCGTTGCTACTACATAACCATAATTTTGTTACAGTTATGAATTTTAGTATAAATATCTGACATGCAGATGATTTTAAGTGAACCTGTGAAAGGGTCATTTGACCCCCAAAAGGTTCGCAACCCACAGGTAGAGAACAACTGATATGGTGGAAAGAGAGAACTGATTCTGGAGAGTTGTTCTCTGACCCCCTTGCTTCCTTTTCACACATAAGATCTGTCTTAGAACTTTGTTTAAATACAGAGTCCCAGGCTTTGCCTTCAGACTTCCCAGCTTAATCACAGCTCCCTTTAACCCCATTTCCTCCACACGTAAAAGGAACTTAACCACCTATTAACCTCCTAGTGCAGGGAACAGATGTGTTAGTTTTAATTATCTGCCTCTAGCTTATTAGAAGAATATGTACTTGTCTACTTAGTGCCTCCTTTTCCTCAGGTGACAGGAGCAAAGGACCTGCTAACTTGTAGGTTCACACTGGTTTCTTCACCAGAAACAGTGTATCGATCGATAAAACGCTAAGGTTTATTCACTAAATGCTTTCCAAAGCAAAGATCACACAAGGGATTAGACACAAGTCAGCTTCCCACGCAGCAGCTGTAAAAGCTTGGGGTTTAAAAATTTAAGCCATCAAGGTCCATTTAATTGGAATTTAGGATGATTTTTAAGCAGATAAGGTAATTTCTTCACATACTCGGAGATAATCAGAAACAGATGTGACTAGAATAGCTAAAAATCCAGAGGGAGGAACCCCTTCTAGTTTAAGGGTTTAATCACAGGCTCCAGGCAAAGACCTTTAAGGTCCTGTTCTTTCAAGATTCTGTCATTTGTTTTTCAGTTAAATTTCTTCTTGGCTTTAGCCCATCATTCCAGCCTGTTGTGAACATTTGGAGCCTTGATTTTTCTCTCCGATCAGTCATAATCTCCCCTCCCAACTTTGATTCAGATGCGGTTTTATTCACAGAATCACGGAGAGGTTCAAGCTGGTGATAAAAACCAGGACTGAGACAGGGCCATAACTTTATGACAGAAGATAAAACCCATTCTACAGATGACACAGATGCTCTCACTTGAACACGACACAGCAGCATAAACTGCAATTGCCCAGAAAGAGAGGGCATAAGGGTTGCAGGTGCACCTCCTGTAGACGGAGACCTGGAGTAGTTATGGGTCAGGGTCAGCATTGTGGGTGAGGAAACAACAGAAAGGCAGCAAAATGGGACTGGGAGAAGAGCCTGTGAAGGACCACAAAACGCTTACAAAAATCATGCACAGTGATGTTGAGCTGCCTTTATGTAGCAATGGCCACACACCCGTCATTGAGTATGCACTACATTTTAAATCTGTACAGCTCTTTCTAGGAGAGAACCTGTGGCTACTGGCATGAACTTTGAGACCAACTGGCCTTGGGAAAGCCATATATACTTAGAAGATCCACACTTGAAAACGATGATGGGAACAGCACCGCTTGAAGGTTTAGGGGAAATTTAGGGAACTGTGGCTAATATAAGAGATGAATCTTAAGTTTAAGTAGTTCAATACACTGAGCATTTGCTTCATATATACAGCAAGTCAAGTGGGTGTTGGCTGGGCTACTATCATGTAAAATTTTAGAGTCATGTGTTTCTTCCATTTCATGATCATGCTAGCTGCTAGACATGGAAAACCCTTCTGGGGAATGTTACAGAGTAAAAAAGAAGGAATTATATTCTGTGTGTGTGTGTGTGTGTGTGTGTGTGTGTGTGTGTGTGTTTGTGTGTGTGTGTGCCCGCACACTCATGCATGTCTTTGCATGATGTACCTTTTTTAAAAATACCTAGAATCCAGACATGTGAAGTTTCTCAGTGAAAGCAAGGTTGGAAAATGGAGTCCATGAAGAAACCAATTTGTTGACTTCTACACCTGTTGTGACATAAGACATTAAGTCTCCAATGCAGCATCTGGTTTACAGTCAGTGATCAGAAATGACACTGTGGCCTCCGTGGCACCAGTGCTGGCTACTGCTTTGTGTCTTCCCAGGTATCTCAGATGTCTTCATCTTTTACTTTTAGGAGGTCCTTCACACCATCTGCCCTTGGATTTCTAATGATTGAACTTGCTCTGTCACTATGGGAGACCTCCAGGTTTTCTGTGGTACCAAAGTCAGCATCTTTTCTCTGAACTTTAGAGGTCGTCATAACTCTAGGAGGATGTGAGAGGGAACAAGAGAGACAGTGTGAGTCTTCCCTATTCCCCGGAGTCCTCTTCACAGCAAACGTCTGCCCCAGCATGTTCTGCATGTTTCTTCACCAAGGCTAATGGGTCCTTCACAGAAACTTCTGCAGGAAAGCCTATGACATAAAAGTTTGTCTCTGCCATCATCTAATTAGTGTTCACAAGCAACAGGATGAAGCCGCTCCCCTTCTAGTCCCCAAACCCATAAACATAGTCTGATTAAAGTGTTGAAAGGAGAATGGGTACAGAGTTTCTGAATGCAATAATACAGATTTTTATTTTCTATCTTGATAAAATAGCTGTAATTCTCTATTTTATTCCCTATCTTGATAGACTATTTCCCATTCTCCATCTAAGTGAATTTGACAGCCTTGTGCAGAGTGCATTCAATGAGTGTGATATTGGCATCAAGGAGGCCAGATGAAGGATGATTTTTCGATCTTGCAGTTTATGTAGTGGATATGATAAACTAGGAAACATCAACAATGCTTCTGTTATCAAGATAAGATCAAAGAGATCTAATATACACTTATGAGTGAGAACATACCATGTTTGTCTTTGGGTCTGGGTTACTTCAATCAGGATGCTATTTTTCTAGTGCCAATCATTTGTATGCAAATTTCAAGATGTCTTTTTTTTTTTTTTTTTACCATTGAGTAATACTCCATTGTATACATTTACCACATTTTCTTTATCCGTTCTTCGGTTAAGAGGCATCTAGGTTGTTTCCAGGTTCTGGCTATTACAAATAATGCTGCTATGAACGTAAGTGTAAATGTCCTTGTGCTATGGGTCTGCATCCTTTGGGTATATGCCCGAGAGTGGTATTGCTGGGTCTTGAGGTAGACTGATTCCCAATTTTCTGAGAAATTGCCATACTGAAAGTGAATATTAGATGTAAGGCAAAGGATAACCAGCCTATAGTCCACAACCCCAGAAAAACTGGGACGAGGAGATCCCTAAGAGAGAAATACATGGATTCCCCAGGGAAAGGGAAATAGACAAGATCTCCTGAGGAAACTGGGAGGGGAAGGAGAAGGGAGGGCATAAGGGGAGGAGGAGGGGAGGAGAACATGAGGGAACAAGATGGTTGAGATGGGGGAGGACAGAGAGGGAGAGCAAGGAAAGAGACATCTTGATTGTGGGAGCCATTATGGGGCTAGCATGAAATCTAGCACCAGGAAAATTCCCAGGAATCCACAAGGATGACCCAATTAAGAATCTAAGCAATAATGGAGAGAGTGCCTGAACTGGCCTTTTCCTGGAATCAGATTGATGACTACCTTAATTGTCATCATAGAACCTTTATCTAGCAACTGATGGAAACAGATGCAGAGATCCATAGGTTAATCACTGGGCGGGGATTCTGAGACCAGTCAAAGAGAGGGAAGAGCGATCATATGAGCAAAGGGATTATGGGAATACCCATAGAGACAGTTGATCTGAGCTAATGGGAGCTCACTGACTCTGGACTGACAGAAGGAGAACCTGCATAGGACCAAAACTAGACTCTCTGAATGTGGGGGACAGTTGTGTGGCTGAGGCAATCTTTGTGGCCACTGGCAGTGGGACCAGGATTTATCCCTACTCCTTGAACCAGGTTTTTGAAGCTCATTTTTTAGAGGGATACCTTGCTCAGTCTAAATATAGAGGAGAGAGCCTTGGTCCTGCTGCCTCAAAGTGATGTGCTAGACTTTGTTGACTCCCCATGGGAAGCCTTACCCTTTATGAGGAGCAGATGGCGGTGGAATGGGGGAAGGTGGGGAGAGCAGAAGGAGGGGAGGGGTGGGAGTAGGATAGGTGTGCAAAATGAGAAAATATCATTTTAGAAAATAAATTAATTTATTTAATTAAGAAAAATTAAAGAGATCTGGACTTGAAGCCCAGCTCCAAGTCTTATTAGCCTTGTGACTATGGCAAGTTATACAACCACTAAGTTTGTATCAATATTTGTTGCTTTTCTCATTGCTGTGACAAGATACCTGGCAAAACCTGTTGTGGAATAGAATATTTGATTAACTATGTAAAGATGTGTTGCATTTGCTTATGCTGCATTTGTTTAACTATGTGTTGCTATTTTATCTTGCCTGCCTAAGGCACCTGATTGGTCTAATAAAAAGCTGAATGGACAATAACTAGGAAGAGGAGGGATAGGCAGGGATGGTGGGCAGAGAGAAAAGGGGAGCCAACCAGCCAGCCATCCAGACATGAAGGGAGCAGGAAAGCAGAATGGACAGTATGTAGATGAGGTAAACGAGTCTTGAGGCATTAGATTAATAAAAATTAATTTTATTAATAATAATGGGTTAATTTAAGTTAAAAAAAAAGGAAGTCAGCTAGAAATAAGCCTGAGCTAAGGCTAAGCATTCGTAATTAATAATAAGTCTCCATGTCATGATTTGGGGACTGATGGTGCAAAAAACCTGCTACAAAAACAAACAAACAACTTATGGGGTTTATTTTGGCTCATGGTTTGAGAGAGTAGTGTCCATGATGGTAGGGAAACCATGGTACATGGGGATAGAGGCAGATGTCTGAGATTCCTCAGATCTCAGTAGATCAGGATGCAGAGAAGGAGCAAAGATATTACTAATCTGACCTTCTTTCCCTGACCTATTCAGCTTGAGACCCTAGCCAAAGGGATCACATACATTCAGGTGGAGTCTTTCTTCCTCAGTCAGGGCTCTCTGGAAAGTTCCCAAAGACACTCAGACATGTCTCCCAGGTGACTCCCAAATCACCATGTGAGTTGACAATCAGCCCTCACAGTACCTGTGTTTTGGTAAAAGAAGGTGATAATCCCATACTTGTATGGCAGAATGTTTTTGCATGGTACCTGGTAGCAATAAAAGACTGTTACTCTTGTTACACACGTACATGTGCACACCCAAACACAATTTCCTTCTCTGTGACACTGAAGTAGATATACATGTACTTTCTCCTCCAATGGTGGGAGGACTTTAAGCAGATTTTAAAAAGTGGTTTTTGAAGTGAAGTTAGTGACATTCTAACTACATTTTCTGAAACCTTCATGGAAGCACACATTCACTGTGTCTCTTTTGCACATATACAAAGGTTGTATGACAAACAGTGGAGGTTATCAGTCCATCGTCTACCTCTAAAGAACCCAAGGGCTTCAAAGATAGATGTTTGAAGGGTATGACATATTGATAAGAGGGAGGCTTCCCAGGAAAACCCTAATTAAGGCTAGGGGTAAAGATTCCCCAGCAAAGTGGATTTAGTGGCATGGCGAGAGGATGGGGTAGATTATAGCAAGCTGAATAACAAATGGGAGGTGATACTGGAATAGAAGCATCGAGGAGCTTTGCTGTGAAGGAAAGAACAGAGATAACAGATTGCAAGGGATGTCTGCTTCCTTTTGGAAAACACGAGGCATATCTGAATGTGTTTTTAGATCAGGGAGAGGGGGTGCTTGACTGTGAGTAGTAGAAAGAGGAGGGCTTCAGACGAAGAGCCTAGGTAAAGAGGCTAACCCAGACTAACGGGGAGACAACTTTTCTTCACTTTGGAAGTAGGCAGCAAAGGCACATGGGAACTCATGTGATTGCTTGAGTGTAGGAG
>PVIU01012756.1:0-58714 GCA_004026605.1 Ondatra zibethicus | reverse complement strand
TCGTATATCACATACTTACGACTATCATCCTCATGTCTTCCTGTGTATGGAATGGGGTCATCTGGTGACTCAGTTGTACTTTTGGGTAGTTCCCACCCTGGTTTCTTTATTCCCAGAATGGGGGTTTCCTAACAACATCTGGATCTTAACTTATGTTTTCCCCCAAATCATCAGTCCTATTTAGGAAAAGTCCCTGCTGCTGTAACTCATCCATAATATCCCCCCAGTATTTGCACAAGGGCTTGAAACACTGGAGACATCTCGAGCATTGTTTTAGTATCATTATCAGAATTATCAATCCCAGGAACATGAAGGGGTTCTCTGGTAAAATTATACGTTTTGGCCAAGTATAGCAAAGAACATTATCAGGAAACAGGAAAGAATAGCAGAGGCAGCTAGCCATCTATGATAGCGGTGAGTATATAATCTTGAATTCAGGTTCATGATCTGAGCTGATTGCTAAGGAACCGCCAGAGGCCTATCCGCGAACGGCACGAACCCTCCAGCCTATGTTCCCGAGCCAGAGCCATCGTTGTCACACAGGCGACACCGCTGTGGGTGTGGCAGCGATTTCTCAGAAAATTAGGAAACAACCTTCCTCAAGACCCCGTAATACCACGTTGGGGTATATATCCAAAGGATGCTCAATTGTGTCACAAGGACATGTGCTCAACTATGTTTGTTATAGCCAGAACCTAGAAACAAACTAAATGCCCCTCAACAGAAGAATGGATATGGAAAATGTGTTACATTTATATAATGGAGTACTACATGGCAGAAAAAAAAAGACATCTTGAATTTTTGAGGCAAATGGATGGAGCTAGAAAACATCATTTCAAGCAAGGTAACAGAGTACCTGAACGACAATTATTACATGCACTCACTTAAAAGTGGTTTTTGTACATAAAGCAAAGAAAACCTGTCCACAAATCACAATCCCAGAGAACCTAGGCAACAATGAAGACCCTAAGAGAGACGTACATAGATCTAATCTACATGGGTATTAGAAAAACACAAGATCTCCTGAGTAAATTGGGATCATGGGAACCTTGGGAAAGGTTTGAAGGGGAGGGGAGAGGCAGGGAGGGGAGCAGAGAAAAATGTAGAACTCAATAAATGTCAATGGAAAATAAAAGATGCTGGAAAAATATCCCACACTAGCGAATTAAGAGAACATTGGAAAACTCTATAACAAAGGAAAACTCACCCAGTAGAACTATTTGGCAAGAAATAAGCCAATTGAGAGTTGAAATCAACAAAATAGAAACAAAGTAAACAAAAAAATCAAATGAGACTAAAAGTTGTTTGTTCCAGAACATCAACAAAATAGACAAACCTTTATGCAAACTAATCAAATGGCAGAGAGAATGTACAAATTTACAAGATCAGAAATTTAAAGTTGGACATATCAACAGACATGGAAGATATCCTGAGAATAATTAGGACATATTTAGAAAACCTGTACTCCAAAAAATTGGAAAACATAAAGGAAATCGACAACTTTTTGGATAAATATCACTTACCAAAATTAAATTAAAACCAGATTATCAAATTAAATAGACCTATAACTACTAAAGAAATAGAAACAGTCATCAAAAGTCTCCCTACTGAAAAAGCCTGGGAACAGATGGTTTCAGCTCAGAATTCTACAAGATTTTCAAAGAAAAACTAATACCAATACTTCTCAGATTGTTCCACATGAAAGAAACATAAGAAATACTGCCAAACACTTTTTATGAGGCTACAATTACCCAGATACCAAAACCACAGAAGGACATTACTAGGAAGGAGAATTACAGACCAGTCTCACTCATGAATATTAATACAAAAATACTCAATAAAATACTGGCAAATTAAATCTAAGAACATATCAGAAAAATCATCCACCATGATAAAGTTGGCTTTATTCCAGAGATGCAGGGATGGTTCAACATATAATAATCTGTTAATGAGTCATCAGAGAAATGCAAATCAAAACAACTCTGAGATTTCATTTTACACCTCTAAGAATGGCCAAGATAAAAAACACTGATGACAATGTATGCTAGAGAGGTTGGGGCAAAAAGGGACACTTCTGCATTGCTGGTGGAAATGCAAGCTGGTACAGTCCCTTTTGATGTCAGTGTGTCAATATCTCAGAAAATTAGGAAACAATAATACCACTTTTGGGTATATATCCAAAGGATGCGCAATTATGCCACAAGAACATGTGCTCAGCTATATTCACAGCAGCTTTGTTTGTCATAGCCAAAACCTGGAAACAGCAAAATGCCCCTTGAACAAAGAATGGATAAAGAAAATGTGGTACATTTACACAATGAAATGCTACACAGCACAAAAAAATAATGACATCTTGAATTTTGCATGAAAATGAATGGAGCTAGAAAACATTATTATGAGTGAATTAACCCAGACGCAGAAAGACAATTATCACATTTATTCACTCATAGGTGTTTTTTAAACACAAAGCAAAGAAAAGCATCCTACAAACCACAATCCCAGAGAACTTAGACAACAATGAAGACACTAGGAGAGACTTACATAGATCTAATCTATATGGGAAGTAGAAAAAGACAAGATCTTCTGAGTAAATTGGGAGCATGCGGACCTTGGGGGAGGGTTGAAGGTGGGAAGAGAGAGGCAGTGAGGGGAACAGAGAAAAATGTAGAGCTCAATAAAAATAAAAAATAAATCTGTCAATGTAATCCACCATATAAACAATCTGTAAAATAACACCCACATGATCATCTCATTAGATGATGAAAAGCCTTCAACAGAAACCAGCCTCCCTTCATGATGAAGGTCTTGGAGAAAGAACAATAAAAGGAATGTGCTTAAACATAATAACAATATACAGCAATCCAACAGCCAACACCAAACTAAATGGAGAGAAACTCACAGTGATCTCATTGAAATAAAAAACAAAGCAAGGTTGTCCACTTTCTGCATATCTATTCAATACAGGTCTTGAGGTTCTAGCTAGAGCAATAAGACAGCAAAAGGAGATCAAGGAGATTTAAATAAGAAAAGAAGAAATCAAATTCTCACTATTTGATGATAATATGATAGTTTATGTAAACAACCCCAAAAATTCTACCAAGGAACTTCCACAACTCCTAAACACTTTCAGAAATGTAACAGAATACAAGATTACCTAAAAAAACAAAATCAGTAACCCTCCTATACACAGATGATAAATAGGCTGAGAAAGAAATCAGAGAAATAGCACCCCTCCTAATAGCTAAAAGTTGCATCAAATATCTTGGACTAACTCTATCCAAACAAGTGGAATACCTGTATGACAACAACTTTAAAACTTTGAAGAAAGACATTGAAGAGGTCACCAGAAAATGGAAAGATCTCCCATGCTCTTGGATAGGTAGAATTAACATAGTAAAAAATGGGAATCTTACCAAAAGCAAACTAGAGATTCAATGCAATGACCAGCAAAATTCTTCACAGAACTTGAAAGAACAGTACTAAACTTCATACATAATGGCAAAAAACTAAGGATAGCCAAAACAGTCCTGTATGGTAAATGAACTTCTGGAGGCATCACAATCCCTGACTTCAAACTCTATTACAGAGCTACAGTTCTGAAAACAGACTGGTATTAGCATAAAAACAGACAGGAAGGCCAATGGAGCCAAATCGAAGACACAGATATTAATCCATACACCTATGAACACTTGAATTTTGACAAATAAGCAAAAAAATATAAAATGGAAAAAGAAAGCATATTCAAAAAATGGTGCTGGCATAATTGGATATCAACATGTAGAGGAAAGAACTTGACCCATATATATCACCATGCATAAAACTCAAGTCCAAATGGATCAAAGACGTCAACATAAAGCAAACCCCAGTGGACCTCATAGAAGAGAAAGATGGAAGTACACTTGAATGCATCGGTACAGGAAACCACTTCCTAAATATAACCCCAGTAGCACAGACACTGAGAGAAACTATTAATAAATGGGACATTCTGAAACCAAGAGGCTTCGGTAAAGCAGATGGCACAGTCAAAAAGACAAAACATCAGCCTACAAAATGGGAAAATACCTTCACCCACCCCACATCAGACAGTGGGCTAAGCTCCAAAATATACATAGAATTCAAGAAATTGGTCACCAAAAGAACAAATAATACAATAAAAAATGGGGTAAAGACCTAAACAGAGAACACTTAATAGAGGAATCTAAAATGGCTGAAAGTCACTTAAGGAAATGTTCAGCATCCTTAGCCATTAGAAAAGTCAAATCAAAACATCTCTGAGGATCCATCTTAAACCTGTAAGAATGGCCAAAATCAAAACACTGATGACATCTTATGGTGGAGAGGTTGTGGTGTAAAGGGAACACTCCTGCATTGCTGGTGGGAATGCAAGCTGGTACAGCTCCTTTGGATGTCAGTATGGTGATTTCGCAGAAAAATTAGGAAACAACCTAACTCGAGACCCAGCAGTACCACTTTTGGATATATAGCCAAAGGGTGCTCAATCATATCACAAGGACATGTGCTCAACTATGTTCATAGCAGCTATGTTTGTCATAGCCAGAACCTGGAAACAACCTAAATGCCTCTCGACTGAAAAATGGATAAGGAAAATATGGTACATTTATATAATGGAGTACTACACAGCAGAAAAAAATATTGATATCTTGAGATTGTAGGCTAATGAATGGATGTATCTCAGACTCAGAAAGGCAAACATCATATCTACTCACTCATAAGTGGCTTTTAAATATAAAGCAAAGGAATCCAGCCTACAATTCACAATCCCAAAAAACATAGACAAGAATGAGTACCCTAAAACAGACATACATGGATCTAATCTACATGGGAAGTAGAAAAATACAAGATCTTCTGAGTAACTTGTGAGCATGTGGACCATAGGAGAGGGTAGAAGGGGACAGGAGAGGAAGGGATGGGAGTAGAGAAAAATTTTCAGCTCAATAAAATCAATAAAACAGTTAAAAACTAAAATGAAAGCCCACAACTTGAAGTACAAGAACAAAGCAGAGAAAAAATAAGAAGTGATGTCAAAATTTTTAATTTAAGGGCCCATTCACCATTAGTCCTATCTATAAAGTACAACCATCTTGGCACCAAGTGTTATAAAATCTGAGACTATGTGGAATATTAGTCTTGCAACCAACCACAAAATGTAATGCTTCTATATGATGTGGATAACAGCACTTATTATCAGGAATATGAAATCTTTTGCATCAGTAAATTAATGTAGGGACATAGAATTATCTACATCACTGTGAAGAATAATACAATTATTGTATAAATATGAAGTAGCAAATGACACAACTAAAATATATTTAAGTTATGAATTTCAATCAAATAATATTCAAAGTACAAAATGGTTCTAAATTTTTATCACTCAGAACAGTAGAAATTGCAATGAATGTATTTTGAAAGCTTACTAAAACTATACTGAGAAGTTAGTCACCTTCATTGCTGAAGTTTTGAGTGGTTTATATTATCATCTTGAAGAAAACTATTATGCAATAATTCTAAAATATAACACTTACATACTTTAATGAATTGGGGCAGAATTATATAGTAAGAACCAATAGGAGCTTGTTTAATAAATACCTAGTTAACTGTAATTATAATTGCATCTGTAAGCTTACTGCTACATAAAAACATATTTAAAATAGAAATTTGAGCTATATATTTTGAAATCAAATATATGTATATGATTTTGTACAGTAATATCTGTTTGGAAAAAAATTGCCTTTTAAAATCATAAATAAGTTCATAGTGTCCTTACATTCAGAGCATTAATCTACAACTTAAAATAGGGGTTATATTTCACCTTTATTTCCTTTAAAATACAAAAAAGCCAGATTTTTAAAAAGTTTTATGTGATTCATTAAATTTTTATCTTATCTGTCTTTTAAGTATCTCACTGACAGTTTTTACTTTAGAAATAATCACAGGAATATCTCTTACTTAACATAATTCTCCAGGGTCCTCACATATGTGCTAAAGTACTAAATTGGATTTCCTGATGCATTGAACTAGGAGTGACTTATGAATGACTGAACTAATAGCTATGGCCATTTCTATGCTACATATAGATCATTGAAAAACAGAAACAGTGGTGTAGAAAACAAAGAGTCAGATGAAAATATCATAGTGAAAGAGCTTCATGAAAGTCTCAGTCAACAAGTTTGTGAGTAGATAAGCCTTCACAGGACTTCAGTCATATGCTTTCTAACTTTTTGTGTTCTTTCTTGTTCAGTAACATAATACTTCATTAAATAATAAATTAAAATTATATAATTTATTACCTCATGTGTACCTGGATTCAAATTGGTATTCTGTTACATTTTATATACTATATACTATAAATTAAAAAAATGTTTTACTCAAATGATAAAGAGTTTCGTACTACTTGTTAACGTTTTCAATTGTGTTCCTTGATCCTCTCAGTTCTTTTGTTTACTTCATTACTGACTCCAAGAGACATACACAAAATAACTCTTCTTTATTACTTTCACATTCAATACGGTGCTTCTGACATATTTGTATGCATTTTATTTCTTTTCTCCCCACACTTAGAAACCTATCCCACAGGTGAAAATCAATCACATAAAATATAAGTAGCATCCTGAGGGTAATTTACATGTAGTTTTAAACTGGGGATTTCCACACCTGTTCTATGGGTTTCAAATAATTTTCTAAGGAAGTACATAAAATTTAGATAATAGTGTTTTATAACTTAATATTTTAATGAATGATATAGTAAAAGATATAAAGAAAGATGCAGATGAATTGATATCTAGTGCAAGGTCTGGAACAGTAATAAATTAGGACATTCTGAATTACCACCACTCATTTTTTAAAGTTTAAATCAATAAATGCAATCTATAATACAAATAAACTAAAAACTAATCACATGGTCACTTAATTACATACTGAAAAATCATTTGACAAATCCAACAACCCTTCATGATAAATGTATTGAAGTTTTTAGAGATACAAGGGACATACCTAAACATAATAAAGTCAAGTTACATCTATTTCTATTTCAATATTTACTACCTCAATAGATGATGCTGATCCTCAAATCACCACATAGCCTTATTAACAGAAATAAACAATTTAATGCCACATTCTTGTAATAAATAGAAAATCAAAAGGTAAAAATGAAAAGGGAGTTTATAAAAAGCTATATAATTTAAATATCAATAACAAAATTCATAATTGCTCCATGGTGATTAGGGCTATCTGTTATTAAGTATTTGTTTTATATTCTGATCTCTTGGAAACTTGTATTATGTTTCTATACCAATCTGGATTGCAAAATTTAAGTTAGAAAAACATGTAAATTTTATTTTAATGATATGATCATAAGAAAAATAAATGAATATTTATGAATGTATTCAAAGTCAAACCATTATTGTGACTTTGTCTACAAAATTAGATTATTTTAGTTAATGAAATTCTTAACAAAGACTATTTGCCACAGTCTTGCTAATTTAAAATACCTTCCAAATTGTAGGCATAGTTGCTGAATAATATTTACAAATTTGAAGAATATATGGCTATTAAAATATCTAAAACATACTAACTCAAAAATTTAAATTTTATTCAATAATGTCATGTTTTCATTAATTTTTATAAAGTATGTCTATTATTTTTTATTTATTTTTTATTTTATTGAGCTCTACATTTTCTCTGCTTCCTCCCTACTTCTCCCCTCCCCCTTAACCGTTTCCCAAGGTCCTCATGCTCCCAATATACTTAGGAGATCTTGTTGTATTCTACTTCCCATGTAGAGTAGATCCCACAATAATCTCAAGCAAACATTGAAAATATACATATTTTATTTATCCTGCAATTTATTTATAACTATAGCATAACATATGACATTAAAGGAATGATTATATGAAAGTTTACATACATTAGTGTCAAAGTTTCATCTTGCTTCAGAAACAAAAAAAGTGATATTTGTAACAGTAATATGTGAAAAACAGCATGAAATTTCATAACAAAATTTTTACTAGTTATAGAGGAGTATTGATAATTTCAATTAATAAGAAATATGACCTTTAAATGCAAGAGCAGATAATAAAAATGTATTCTTCTAACAATATATATTTCACAGAAATATCATAAAAGATAAAACACAATCTTTATCATCTTTGTTAACATTATTGGTATTGCCATATTGACAGAAATTTTAAGCAGACACGTATTTGCAGTATAAATTTTGAATTAAATTTCAATGTATCATATTAAAACATAATTAAAGGACACAACAATCAAATGATTAGAAAAAGACTGCCTGTTTTCAACATGTAGAAAGAAATATCAAAATCCTAATTCTCAATAAAATAAGCTAAGTACCCACTTTCAGTATTTAGCAAATATTTATATTTTTACTTGCTCTCAGAAGCACATAATGGACTCTGGTGATACCAATGATAATAGAAATTTGAAAATAAATTATTTTTCTTGGTTTCTTCTTTAATGATATCCTAAATATGTAATTAAAGAAGATACTGAGAGCTGATATCAGTAAACAGCAGCAGCAACAACAACAAAAAGACCTGGCTTTTTCAGACCACAGAATACTTTGAACATGGGAAAAAAGATATGTAGATTCTTTAATGGGAAAATTAAGAATGTCTATTATGAGATAAAATCTCACAGATATATGGAAATTATTAATAAGAAAAGTGTAAGTGAAAATAAGCAATATGGCATCCAAAATGAAAGTCCAGAAGAATTTACAGAGTCATTGATCCTAAAGACCCATTTTCACCAACCACACCTACTATGTCATCACCAGCCCAGAGACCAAGTACTGTCCCAAAACTCAGGGGAATTCTGTTCCTCAGGTGCAGGCCATACCAGTTAGAAACACAGAGATCCCCTCCCCTGTTGTACCAAGTCCCAAACTATCCATAAGTAGGCCAGCTCTCAATTTAGATAAACCCCCTACTAGATCAGAGGTAACACCATACTCTAGAAATTCAAGCCTTAAAGATCAGTAGACAAAAAGAAAAAATAATCCAAGCAATTAAATACCCACCCAACAAAGACAAACTTAGAAATAAACACCAAGACCTTTGATCAATCCAAATCCAGATTCCTAAATGCCAGTATTAGAATAAAATCAACAACAATCATGGTAATATGAAAATGCCAGAGCCCAGCTATCCCACAACAGCAAGATCTAAATATTCTAGTGCAGGTAAATCACAAGAATATGACACTAAAAGCTACTTTATGAAGATGATACAGAAAATTAAAAAGGAAATTTTTTAAAGTACCCTTAAATTAATTGAGAAAAAGACAAACAAAAATTTGAGGAAATGAATAAATTCTTTAAAGAATGTAAAGAAAGCCAAAAGTAAACAGACAGGTGAAGAAAATGTTTCAAGACATGGAAATTGAAATAAAGGAAATAGGAAAACACAAATTGAGGAAATCATGGAAATTTGAAAATCTGGGAAAGTGAAAAAAACTGCAGATACAAGTATGACCAACAAAATATAATAGATGGAAGGTAGAATCTCAGGAATTGAAGGTATAGAAGAAATAGGTTTATCAGTCAAAGAAATGTTACATCTAAAATAGCCCTAACACACACACGCACAAAAAAAAAAAATCCAAGGAATTCGGGACACTTTGAAAATACAAAAACTAAGCAAAAAAAAAGAACAAAAGAGTAACAATCCCAGCTCTAAAACCAAGAATGTATATTTACCAAAATCAAAGAAGAAAAAATTCCAACCCTAAAATAGGGTATGTCTATAAAGATATCAGAACTTATAGAACACCAAATAAATTGGAATATAAAAGAAAGTATCCAGCAAAATTGTCAAGCATCATAGATGGAGAAAATGAGATATCATATGAAAAAGTAAAATTTAAACAAACCCAGGTCTACAGAAGGTACTACATGAAATACTCCAGCCCATGGAACTTAACTACACCCATGAAAACAACTAATGTAATAGAAGTAACCATTAATAATCACCCAATGAAAAGAAACACAAGGTAATACTATTAGTTCATAATCCTCCATACTTTCAAAGATCTAGTACCAGCACTCTTTATATTATTCCACGAAATAGAAACAGAAATAACATTGCCAAATTCATTTTATGAGGCCACAGTCATCCTCATACCCACTCCACACAAAGACTCAACAAAGAAAGAGAATTTCGGACCAATTTCCCCTATGAAAATTGATGCAAAAGTATGCAATACAATACTTAAAATGTGTATCCAAGAACACATCAAAAAGATTATCAATCATGATCAATTAGACTTCATCCCAAAGATGAAGATATGGGTCCACATATGAAAATATGTCAATGTCATCTACCATATAAAGAAACTGAAAGATAAATTAAAACACATGATCATATCATTAGAGAATGAAAATATTTTTTGAGAAATCCAACATACCTTCTTTTCTAATTCTTGGAAAGAATAAAGATATAAGGGACATACTTAAACGTAATACAAGTCAAGGGATATAGGGGACATACTTAAACATAATAAAAGGCAATTAACAACAAGGCTATAAATCAAATTTAATTAAATCAGCATTAAATTAAAAGAAGATAAATCAAAGTAATCCCACTAAATTCAGAGACAAGATATTTCTGTTCTATCTGTTCATTTATATGTAATATACTGAAATTCTAGGTAGAACAATGAGAAAACTAAAGGAATCAAAGGAAAACAATTTGGAAAGGATGAAGCCAAAGTAGAACCCCCCCAAAATTATCAGGGAACTCCTACAGCTGAAAAATACCTTCTTCAATGTGGCTGGATAAAATATTAACTAAAAAAATGAGTATCCTTCATATATCTAAATGATAAATGGACTGAGAATGAAATCAGAGATACAGCACCCTTTACAATAGCCACAAATAATATAAAATATATTGAGATAATTCTAACAAAGCAAGTGAATAAACTAGATGAAAAAATAGTTGTTGAAGAAAGAAATTTAAGAAGATATATGAATGTAGAAACACCTCCCATATTCATAATTTCATAGGATAAATGCAGTAAAAATGGCCATACTACTAAAAGTAATATATAGATTCAATGCAATCCACATCAAATTTGCAACAACATTCCTTCCAGTCCTTGAAAGAGCAATACTCAACTTTATACAGAAAAACAAAATCCTATAAAATAAAAGAAGTCCCAGAGAGTATCAGCAACCATGATTTCAAACTGTACTATAAACCTTTATTGGCATAAAAAGCAGACATGTTGGTCAACAGAATCGAATCAAAAGCTCACATGTAACTCCACATACCAATGGAAACTTGATTTTTATGAAGAAACCAAAAATGTATAATGGAAAAAGAAAATATCTTCACCAAATAGTGCCAGTCTAACTGGATGCCAGCATGTAGAGGAATGTAAGTAAACCTATATCTATCACCCTATACAAAACTCAAGTCCAAGTTTATCAAAGACATCAACATACAACCAGATACGCTGAAACTGTAGTACAGAATGTGGCAGATAGACTTGAACACATTGGCACAGCTGAAAATGTCCTGAATAAAACACCAAAAGCAAGGAACTAAGATCAACAATTAATAATGGGCAACTCATAAAACCAAAATGGTTCTGTAAAGCAAAATAAACCATGAATAGGAAAAAAGTGTAGTCTACTGAATGGGAAAATTTTCCTTACCAACTCCATATGTGACAGAGGGATAATATCCAAAATACATAAAGAATTTAAGAAACTAGACATCATCAAACTAAATAATCAAGTTAAAAATAGGGTTCATGTTGTGTAATATTATTTTAATTAGGCAAAGATGTGTTATATTTGTTTATGCTGCAGATTATTACTTTAACTGTGTAAAAGTATATGTGTAAGTGTTTATGCTATATTTGTTTAACATGCAAGGATGTGTGTTTAATCATGTAAAGATATGTTGACTCTATTTTACATTGCATGCCCAAGACACCTGATTGTTCCAATATAAGTGCTGAATTGCCAGTAGCTAGGTAGAGAAAGAATAAGCAGAAGTAGTAGGCAGAGAACATAAATAGGAAGAGAAATCTAGACTCACAAAGAAGGAAAATAAAGGAATGAAAGGAGGAGGACAATCAGGGAGATGGCTGGGGCAAGAAGACAGGCAGATGACAGTCACAAAGACATAGAGAAGCAGTAATAATAAGATATACAGATGTAAAAAAAAAAGCAATAAGCCCCAAGGCAAATGGGAGGTAAACAAGTTAATTTAAGTTAAAAGAGCCAGAAAAGAACAAAGATATGGTCAAGTGTTCAATACTAAAATTTAAATTAAACCTCTGTGTCATGATTTTGGAGCAAATTGGTGGTCCAAAAGAAATACCCTGGTAGTGGTACAGATCAAAACAGATTTCTCAACAGAGGAAAGACAAATGGCTGAGAAACCCTTAAAGAAATATTCAACATACTTAAACAACAGGGAAACTTAAATCAAAACTGTTCTGAGATAATATCTTATACCTGTCATAATGACTAAGATCAAAAACACAAGTGTTGGCAAGCAAGTAGCACAAGGGGAACATTCCTCCACTGCTGTTGGAAGTGCAAAACTTGTGCATCCACTTTGAAAACCAATCCAACCTACTATATGGACACTTGCTCAAATATGTTTATAGCAGCTTTATTATTCATAATAGCAAGAAACTGGAAACAATGTAGGTGTCCCTAAACCCAAAAATAGATATAGAAGATGTGGTATTTTATGCAATATCAATGGCATTATGATATTTGAAGGCAAATGAATGGAATTTGAAAAAAAAATCATCCTTACTCAGGTAACCCAGGCCAAGAAAGACAAACATGGTATGTACTCAATTTAAAGTGGATATTAGTTCTAAATTAAAAGGTAATCATGCTAATATTATCCACAGACCCAGAGATGCTAACTATCAAGGAGGGCTTAAGTAAAAACAAAAGGATCTCCCTGAGAAGAGAAGGGGAAATAGATTACATTTTATTGGTGGACTAGAAGCATATGAGGTGGGGAAAAGGAAGCATCTACTCTGGGGGTGTACTAGGACAAACGACTGGAATTGGGGGACATTTCAAGGTAAAGGTGGAAACCTAGTACAAGGGAAAGTCCATGGTTATCTATGAGAGTAATCCTAGCAAAGATTCCTAGTAATAGGGGACAGGGAACCTGAATAGGCCATCTTCTTTATCCAGGCAAGGCTTAAAGTGGAGTGATTGGGACATCAACCCATCCATAAAACTTGAAACTACAGTTTGTCCTGCCTGCAGAGTATTATGGGACCAGAGTCTATCAGAATCTTCATCAAAGATACCAAATTGACTTCCTTCAGCAATCAATGGGTGCAGTGCAAAGTTCCACAGATAAACATTAGGTAGAGCACAGAATTAGGGGGAAGAAGGATTGGACGAACTAGATGCCTTATGTACCCCAAGAGAACAGAGTCCACAGAATCAATTGACCAAGACTCATGGGGGCTGGAAAAGGTCAGTGAGTCTGTAAGGGTCTGATTTTGGTCCTCTGCATATATGTTATGGGTGAGTAGCTTAATGTTTGTGTAGTACTCCAAATTGGGTGAAGGATCAGTCACTGATTCTTTTGCTTACTTAGGGAACCTTTTTCGTATACTGGGTTGCCTCATATACTTAGTGTCTTAGTTTGAGTTTCTATTGCTGTGATGAAATACCAAGAGCAAAGAGCAAGTTGTGGAAGAAAGGACTTATTAGACTTACATTTAAGCTTTGCTGCCCATCACTAAAACAACTTGACCTTCGTTTATGGTGTTTCATCACAATAATTGAAAACCAAATTAAGACAGAAAAGACATTATAAAAAAGGAGAGAGAAGTAGGAGTTACTTTATAACAGAAAAACAATTCCTCTACTAGACAGCAGAAGTTAACAAGTAAAAAGCCCTGGGTCAGGAATAACTTACTTCATTTGGAGGTATTCATCAGTTAGTTCCCATAGATCCATAAATATTACTGGTTAATGACATTTCCATTGGTAACCCTCAAAAGTGTAACAACAAGATCTTGTTAATTAAGACACCATATACCCAAGTGTTTACGTTACTGTCTTTATTGTTATGAAGAGACACCATGATCATCTCAACTCTAAAAAAGAAACATGTAATTGTGAGAGGCTTAAAATTGAGTGGTTTAGTACATTATCATCACAGTAAGACATGGCAGCATGCAGGCAGACATTGTATTGGAGTGTGAGCTACATCTTGATATTCAGGAAACAAGAATTAGACTGTTTTAATGGGCATGGCTTGAACTTCTATGAGACCTGAAAGCCTGCGTCCATTGTGACATACTTCCTCCCACAGGACCACAACTACTACAAGGCCACACCTCCTAATAGTGTCACTAGCTTTGGGGCCAGAATTTTCAAGCCACCACATTATTTCCTCTGGCCTCCAAAGGCGTTCAGCCATATCTTAATGCAAAAATGCATTAAGTCCAACTTCAAAATCTCCAAAGTCTTTAACAATCTCAAACATACATGAAAGTCTAAATGTCAAAGTCTCTTCTGAGATGCAACCACTGACCTGTAATACCCTGTAACATTAAAATAAAAAACAGATTATATACTTCCAACATATAATGGCATGTGAGATATATATATTATTCTTTTAAAACAAAGGGAAGGGAGCATAGTAGGAAATACTGGACCAAAGCAAGATTGAAAACAAGCTGGGCAAACTCCAGACTTTGCATCTCCATTTCTGATGTCAAGAAGGTCTTCAGATCTCTAACTGCTTTCAGGTTTGTTGACTACAGTATATTTCTTTCTCTTGGTCTGGTTCCTTCCACTTAGCAGCTCTCTTGGACAAGTATCCCACGACTCTCACATTTACAACATCTTGGAGCTTCCAAGCACATTCAGGCTTACACTTCACAGCTTCATGCAATGTCCTGTCAAGGTGTCCATTAAGGGGTACCACTGGCACACACCTAGTCTAATGTGCTTTCCTTAGTCGTGGAAGCAAATTCCCTAAGCTTTTTCTCCTGTCTTCAACTCCATAAGTCAGAACCATGTTACTGAAGCTGCTGACTTCTGATGTTTAGTGTGGCTGTCACAGGTAATGGGCACCTTGTTCAATTACATCTTCACTAGCTTTCTGTTTTTGATGTTTTCCTTTACTACCTAAGCTTTGTTGTCCTGAAACTAGTCTGTAGAATAATACACTTGCTTCAAAGTCAGAGATATACCAGCTCTCCCTCTGTAGTGCCAGGATTAAAGAAGTGTGCCACCATACCATGCTCTAAGCTTTTCTTTAATTCCTTTTCACAAGTCGGGAACCTAAGTGGGCAGAATTTTGCATTGAAGTCACAACTCCCTTTATTCCGTTTCTTAATGTTTACTTCCTTGAACACAGAACTTCTTCTTCCATTCCTCTCCCTGTTGCTTCTCTTTTTCTCAAATTGTTCTGAATCTTGTATTTTTCTTTTTTCCACTTTCTCTTTTCAATTATAACTCCTCAATAGAGTGGCAACTAAAAACCATATGACAGACTCCAAATAAGGCTGTTTTAAGATTTCCTCTGCCTATGGAAGTAATTCAAAACTTTTCACTTTTTACCTCAGTCACACTCTTGAAACAAAGCTAAAGAACAGCCAATTCTTCACCAAAATCTTACAAGAATAATATTTAGGCCACATATTAAATTCCTTCTCCTCTGAAACAATTTGAACCAGGCCACCACAGTTCAAATAACTGTTAGTACCACTGTTTTCCATACTTCTACCCATATGGGCTATTAAGCACTGCTTGAATAATTCAAAACAAAAGCATGAAAATTGGACTCTGTAAGCTACAAGGCCCACTCCAACTCCAAACGCACCCATTCTTGTGACCTCAGAGGAACTCTGAACTACAAAATGAAACTGCACAAAGAGGATCATGAGGCTGCAACTGCACACAGTGAAAAAAGAGAGCAGGCCAATAGAGACCTCAGTCACTCCCTGAGACACAGAGAGGAACTGCACAGAGTAGACTAAGTGAAGTTCCCTAAGAAACAGACAGCAACTGCAATGATTGTACCAGGAGTCAAAGGCATTGCAAGCACCAATTAGAGGAAGAGATGCTAGGCATCAATACAAAAATGCATTCAACATGGTAATGCCAGAACCCAGTGGTCATACAACAGCAAGATCTGATCATTCTTACCCAGAATAAGCAGAAGAAAATTATCTTAAATATAACTTTATGAAGATAATGGGGACACTTAATAGGGAAATTAAAAATTCCCTTAAAGAAATGGAGGGAAAGAAAAATAAATGGAAGAAATCAATAAATCTCTTAAAGAAATTCAAGAAAACCAAGAAAAAGCAAAGAAACAGGTGAAGGAAACAGTTCAAGACTTGAAATCTGAAATAAAGGCAATAAAAAAAACAAAGAAAGAATTCAGGAAATGGAAAATCTGGGTAAAAAAAAACCAGAAACTACCAATGCAAGCATAACCAACAGAATACAAGAGATGGAAATGAGATATCAAATGTTGACGATACTACGGAGGAAATAGATTCACTGGTCAAAGAAAATATTAAATCCAACAAATTCTTAACACAAAACAAAAGCATGGTCAGACCAATCACAGAATTAATTCAAGTCCCAGGTACAAACTTCTGTTTTTGTTTTGGGTTTCTATTGCTGTGAAGTGAAACCATTACCACTGCAACTCCTATAATGAAAAACATGTAATTGGGTGACATACAGTTTAGATGTTCAGGCTATTATCATCATGGTGGAGTTCAAATAAACATGGTGCAGGAGAGGTATCTGAGAGTTCTACATTTTTTTTACAGGCAATAGGAATTTACTGGAAAACAGGGAGTGGCTTTAGGATAGAGGAGACCTCAAATCCCATTCCCACAGTGACACACTTCCTTTAACAAGGCCACATCTACTCCAAGCAGACCACACCCACACCATCAAGGGCATACCTCCTCATTGTGTCCTTCTTTTGGGGGTCCATAGTCTTCCTAACCACCACACCAAGTCATAGAATATGTCAAATACCAAGTTGGCACTTACCTGAAAACTTCATTCCTACTGGCTAGCTGTTAAGGGGTCCTAACATATTCCTCGATGAAAAGGAGCACTGTCAATGAACACAGATGCCGTGAGTCAAGTAGAAGATTTACAGAAGACTCATTTATTTAACAACAGGGAAAAACATATAATATCTATCCAGCACCCTGTCATTCTGATCCATTGATAGTTGACATCTCATGTTCATCACTCATTAGCTAGGCATGATCAGGACCTCTGACAGTGCCTGTTGCTAGGCACTCAGGAAACACCATTAGGTCACTCCTTATTGGCTAGGCACAGATAGGACCCTTGAAAGCTCCAGACATACTCCAGGATGGCTCCTTTTGTTCTGATAGGCCTTAACTTCCTACATATCTACCCTTTTGTATTTGTTACATAGGGTACTCAGTGGGAGCCAGAGTTTCTTGCTCAGGCCTTC
Organism: Ondatra zibethicus; assembly: GCA_004026605.1. Classification (NCBI taxonomy): domain Eukaryota; kingdom Metazoa; phylum Chordata; class Mammalia; order Rodentia; family Cricetidae; genus Ondatra; species Ondatra zibethicus. Next base: position 41,213 of record PVIU01012756.1, on the reverse strand, counting down.
TTGACTTTTCCTCAGGAGGGCTCAGCAACTAGATTGTGCTGGATTTAGGTTGATCTGTTGAACAAGCTCTTACCTGTCTTTGACTATATGAACTTGAAAAGCGTTCAATCCTGGAGAGCTGCCAGGGTTGGGAAACAAGGCAGAATCCTTTTGAATTGCAAATAACAGGGCATGTATAACCTGTGGAGGATTATGAGAAGGATGCCTGTCAAGGAATTAGGTCAGGAAGATAAATAACCAAGCCAGCTCAAAAAGATTGGGTATTTTTTAATGGTCAAAAGGGGAAACTCATGCTACAAGAGTGGGAGATCAGAAGTCCTATTCGTCTGGCAGACACCACATGGAGAGAGCGGATACAAGTGTGCTCTCAGTTTTGCTACCTGGACCCCAGGTAGCCACACCCTAACTAGATGTGATTGGTTGATAGTTTCTCCATCATCTTCCCCTTTTGTCTAAACAAAATCGATCCAAACCCAACACAGCTATATACAACAGGAACAGATACCAAATATAAAATTACAAACAATAAACAATATTAAACAAGGAATGCATAACAAAAGTTTTACTAAACATTCTATATCAAGGAGTCTAACTAGTGCATTGAAACTAAGCTTGGCTACATCATGAGGAGGGTAACTTCAATCATCTAATCTTCAACTCCATCAAAGATCTGAGAAGGGAAACAATACTACTTGAGTGAACAGGAAGTGCAATCGAGAAATTTCCAAAATGTACAACAAATGACAGAGACAACTGACTACCTGGACAATCACCCAAAGTCTCATTTGCAATATTGAAGCAACCAACTTTGGCTAAGGCCTAAAGTAACTGACATACCATTTTCAAAGGCAAGAAACTTTTTAAAACTCTCTTACCCTGTCTTAGCAGGATATAACAGTCTTGTTTTATCCATTTAGAGATACTCTGTTTCGCTGTCAGTGGTTGAGGTATGGGCATTTCTTTGCCCAAAGGCCAGTTCTGCCAAGAAGAAAGACTCCAGGTGGAGTGGCTTTGGTGCTCAACATTCCCTTGGGAATAGATTGGTATTGCCAGAAGCAATTGTGTCTCACTACAACGAAACTCTAAGTTAGATAAAAGGCCATATTCTACAGCTCCTTGAAGAGGTTGAAGATTATCTATCTATACTGAATATAATCTCTATGTATCTAAAGAACCTGATTAGTCTAATTATAAATATGACAAACATAGATGACTATCTATAATTCTCAATACCTATCTAACTTAAAGACTAAGACAACGAACAACTGTGAAATAAATGAGGACAATGACCTTCAAATGTAAACAATGTATAAGTATCTTAATCAGAGGTAGTAACGTACACTGTGGTATGGTAAATATATATATCAACACATAAACAATGTTTAAAACAGAGGTAGAAGCATATATGCATACAATATTCAATATAATTTAACTTTGTATCAATGTACAAAATTCTATACCAATATAATTGTCTAAAACAAATAACTCACAAATACCAATCTATTATCCCATCATCCAATTATCCTTTTTTTGATTAAAAGATCACTGAGCCTATAAAATTCCTCCCCATCCCTCAACTGTATACCAATTATAATAAGCCCCTAAATGAAATCCCTAAGCCTGAGGGCAAACTTTGCTGGGAGAGGGGACATCATCCTCTAAAGTTGCTTCCAGCTGTCATGGGGGCAACGTTCTTTCTAGGGGATCATGTTAAAATAAATGATGGTTAAATTACCAGATTAATATTTGGCCCGGTAAAATTGCAAATAGTCTCTGAGTATTTTGCGGAGGTCTGGCCAGAATGTTGTAAAAGAAGTGCACCCTTTCAGCTAACCATGTTTGAACTGTCCTCTGCTGTTGGTATCCAAAACAGGTCTTGTAGTAGCTATCAGCATCATGATGTCATAATAACCAGGTTCAGTTGGTGTTGTGGGGCCCCATCTTCTTCCTGGAAACTTCAAAGATTAGTGCAGGAAAATTTATTGTTTATTATGAAAAACTTAAGCATTATTTATATAGACATATATATTAAATGAAAGCTATGATAAAGGCAAAAATAGATATGAAGAAATGCAAAGAAGTTTTATAAATTATTTTTTCCATCTGTCCTATATCATGGCTCTTGACATGAGACAGAAACTCTAGGTTTTCTCTTAACAGCAGGCTTGGAATTAGAGAGAGACTGATCCAGAGTCCAACTCCAAAACCAGCTCCATGTATTTATAAATATAAGTATATTCATGTGTGTCTAAAAGTATGTTATGAATATTTTCACTTATGGAACATATTAGATTTTCTTGCTGATCCTTATTGGGTTGTAATTTGTTTCCAGCTGTCAGTATTCAAACATCTAGGGTCTCTTGAATTTTTTGAAGATGAGTGTTGTCCTGCCGAGATAAGAACAGAACCCTGCCCCCATCCTATGTGTTTTTCTTACCACCTGTATGATTATCATCATTGCAGATTAGCTGTCATTCCTCCTTTCCAAGAGGTTCCTACTCTTCAAACGGAACCTTTATTAATTTTGATGGAATCCACAATTTTTATTCTCCTGTGGAAAGAAGAGCAAAACCCCTACCCCAATGCAGTACATCTCCTGGCTTCCATTTTGAGGTCAGCACATCCTTGAAATGAACCAGTTGATGTACTTCAGCAGACTTTTCCATTATCCAATGTCTTTCTGCTGCCATTGTCCCTTTCTCATTAGCATTAAGAAAATGTAAGGTTAATAAGGCATTATATAATCTATTTCTGGGGGTATTTTCTACCCCTTTCTGTTTATTTAACATATCCTTTATAGTTTGATTTGATCTTTCTATAAACGCTTGACCTGTAGGATTGTGTGGTATACCTGTAACATGCTTAATATTATAATAAGCAAAACAACCATTTCATTTTCCTACAGACATAAGCTGGACTATTATCCGTCTTTATTTGTGCAGGTATACCCGTGACGGCCATGACTTCTAATAAATGTGTGATTACTTAATCAGCTATTTCTGAGCTTAATGCAGTTGCCCACCAAAAACATGAATAAGTTTCAATGTTGTGGTGAACATATTTTAATTTGCCAAATTCTGCAAAGTGGAACACATCCATCTGCCAAATTTCATTCCTTTAAATACCCTTTGGGTTAGGCCCTGCAGGTAGTGGTGTTTGGTTATAGAAAGAGCAAGTAGGGCATCTCTTTATAATCTCCTTAGCTTGTTGCCATGTTATAGAAAATTCTTTCTTCAAACCTTTGCTATTGACATGATTTTTTTTATGAAATTCAGAGGCCTGTAGTACACTTTCAATCAATAATTGATAAATTTCTGCATTACCTTGTGCTAGAGGACCTGGCAGACCCATATGGGATCAGATGTGTGTTACGTATATACGGCAAAGCCTATTCCTGATCATGTCTTGTACCTGTATAAACAATGAAGTCAGATCTATATCATCTGGTATAAATTCAGCAGTTTCAATATGCAAGATAACTCTTTCTGCATATTGCGAGAAAGTAACTATATTAAGAGGTTCTTTATAATCCCTTAGCACCATAAGAATGGCCTTCTGCTGAGGATACTGTCTCTGGACAGAATTATAAGGTGTTTGTTCCACCTTACTCAATTCATCCGATTTGTAACTTGCCTTCCCTGATTTATTTGCATCAGTATAAAATGTACAGGCTCCAGTTATTGGAGCATCACTTACGATTTGAGGATGAATCCAAGAAGTTCTCTTTATAAGGTTAAGCCTATCACTTTTGGGATAGTTGCTATTAATTTCTCTCCAAAAATTAGCACAAGCTCTTTGCCATGGTTCATTTTCTTCCCATAACTTTCTTATCTCAGCAGCAGTGAAAGGCACCATAATTTCTGCTGGGTCTATGCCTGCTAGTTGATGAAGTCTCAATTTACCTTTTATAATTAATTCAGAGACTTTTTCCACATAAGTTTTTGATTTTTTACTTGGTTTATGTGGTAAAAAGATCCATTCTAAGATAATATCATCTCTCTGCCTTAAATTTCCTGTAGGAGAAGTTCTGGAAGGCAATATGATGAGAATACAACTAAGCTCTGGATTCACCCTATCCACCTGTGCCTCCTGTAATTTTTCCTCAACCATTGTCAGTTCTTTTTCTGCTTCAGCTGTTAATTCTCTGGGACTATTCAAGTTTTATCAACATCTAAGGTTTTGTTTAAATGAATTATTAGATCAGGTGTTATCCCAACAGCCAGTCACAGGCTGGAGATGTCTCCTAACAATCTTTGAAAGTCATTAAGAGTACGTAACCGATCTCTCCTAATTTGTGCCTTTTGTGTCTTAATTTTTGTAAACCTATTTTATAACCTAGATAATTGACAGAATCTCCTCTCTGTATTTTTTCAGGAGCAATCTGCAATCCCCATTTAGGTAAAACTTCTTCAAATAGTCTATCTAAGGTATCTATGTTTGAATCAGATAGCAAAATATCATCCATGTACTGGTTAATTATAGACTTAGGAAATCATTTACGTATTATTTCCAGTGGTTGACTTACAAAATATTGACACAGGGTGAGGCTATTGAGCATTCCCTGTGGGAGGATAGTCCACTGGTACCTCCTAGTAGGCTGAGAATTATTATAAGTAGGCACTGTGAAGGCAAACTTTTCTCTATCTTTTTCTTGTAAAGGTATAGTAAAAAAAAAAAAAACAATCCTTTAAATCAATAACTATGAGAGGCCATCACTTTGGTAACAGAGAGCACAAAGGAATTCCAGATTGCAGAGAGCCCATAGGTTGAATAGCCTTGTTGATAGCTCTAAGATCTGTTGATAGCTCTTTTTGATAGCTCTAAGATCTGTTGATAGCTCTAAGATCTTGTTGATAGCTCTAAGCTCCAGGGCTCAGTCCTGTGAGTTTTTATTGGAATCCAAGAAATCCAGTGTGATGTGAGTGATGGGAGTGGAGGAGGGGACTGCATGAGGCTGTATCTGTATTGTAAGTGTAGGGAACCCTGCTAACATCATTTTTGTCAAGTGATTGTCAATGGTTTGCTATTATATTCAATGCCCTACTAAGATCTTGTTTTTTAGCAAGTGGTTTTCAATGGTTTCATATACTGAAGGGCCTGGATAAATCCAAACCCCTCTAGCTCGAAAAATAGAGCCAAAAAATAGAGCAAGAAGTGAAGAGCCAAAAATCTAGGTTAGCCGGTTCACTGGCTCTGTTCCAGGAATTAGCTGACCATAAAGTTAGATTATCATCTTGAAAACAATCTTGAGAAATGAGGAGTTACCCCCTTGTGATTATCACTGGTATTTTCAGAATTTTCCAATGATCACTGGTATTTTTGTAATTTTCCAATTATGCCCTCCCTACCCACTTTGGGTTGTGGTTTCATTTCTTCCCTTAAATACCCCCTCTCCCAGTACTCAGGGTCGAACACTGCTATTCCTGTGTGGGACATGAGTCTCGGCCCCAGTGCTGGTTCCTGTTAATAAACCTCATGTGATTACAGCAAGGATGGTCTCTCATGAGTTCTTGGGGGGTTATGTTATCCCAAGACTTGAGTGAGAGTCTCTCCACTCTGGGGCTCTTTCATTTGGGGGCTCATCTGGGATTGGCAACCACCCTCATCTCTGAAGACCCACTTGGAGGTGAGACACTGTCTGTGTCTTTGTGTTTTCGTGCTGGCTGAATTTTCAGTTTTGCAGTTGCTCACGTCTTGGGAGGAGACAGATGGAGTGATTAGCAGATGTGCTAAGAGATCACTGACTGCCCCCCTGGGATATGTGCTGGGAGGTGAGGAGGAACCCCAGGATAGAACGCCTGGGAGACTCCTGTCGGGGTGCTTGGGAGGATATGGAAGTTCTCCTGGATTGGAGGAACTATACACCCTCCTGGCCATCTGTTGACTGTGTGTCTTCAGTCTCTGTTTTGTCTTACACACAGGTAGCATGTTCAGTTCTCTGGTGAGATACATGGGTGGTGTTTCTCAGTTCTGTGGTATGACACACGAGTGGCATGGTCAGTTCTCTCTAGAGACATGCGTGGTTAGCAGTCTCATTTCGATAGCAGGGCAGATCACACCCGAGAAGCAGCTTGAATCTGTATCTTTGGTTTGTTTGGCATCATTGTCCTAATGTGTGTTGTGTTTTTGTCCTGACTTAGACTGACTCTGACTCAAATCATGACTTCTTTGACTTTGATATTGTGACCACTTACAAGACTTTAGAGATAGGGCCATAAGTATAGGGGTATATTTCATAAAAAAATGAGTCAGCCTCAGACCCAAACATATGACTGCAAGGCAGCATGCTTGTAAGGATGGCTGGGCTATTCAGCCCTGCTATTACACAGTATCGAGGCTACCAGGCAGAGTTGTAGAAGGTGGATGTACCCCAATAGGATTTCAAACACTAAACAAAAAATCTGAGGGTAATCACTATGGCCTAAAGAGATTAACAATCTTTTTCCCCAGTGCTGCATACCACCCTGCCCTCCACCAATGCTGAAGAATGAGTTCCCTCCACCTGCCCTGGGAGCTGCATGCCTCAAAGCTCTGCTCAAAGCTGAACTCTTTCAGATCTTATTCCAGATTCTATGGGTTATAAATATCTGTCATAATTTATAGGGGATGGTTTCAAATTATTGTTGGTTAATGGAAAAAAACTATTGTTTGTCTCAAATGTTTCTCACTGGTACAGGATTTTATGTGCGGTTCTTCTTTAAAATGTAGCCATATATCCCTACTTAAAAAAAAAAAAACACGAAAAAGACTTTGGTAAGAGTTTTTATGTTGTCTAGAAAGCAAGAGAGATTTTTGGTGTGTTGTCTAAAAAGCAAGAGAGATTTTAATATGTAGTCTAAAATGCAAAATAGTGTAAACTATGTTTGCTATGGCTTCTCATACATGCAAATACTAAAAGGGCTTATTTTGTTAAAAAGTTTGTCTACATAGGTTTTCTTACAAGCATAGAGCTAAGATTTTATCATTAAACTCTGATTACTAAATTTGGATCAGCAGAAATTCAGATAATTTTTTTGTATAGATAATATTAAAAATGCTATATGCTGTTTTTTAAAAAAATTGCATTAAATTTTAAATTGCCATTTTGCTAGGGAAAAAATTAGATATTATATTTTATATTGTTAAAAGGCTAAAAATTAGGGTCAGACCAATAAGCACCAAAAGCTAACTAAGACAAAATTGTTCTTGTGAGAAAGAAGACAATGAACTAAGCAGTTTGATAGAGGGCTTAGAACAGCATCCAAGCCTATAAATCTCAGTCTTTTAGAGGTTGTTGTACAAGGGCAGCCTAGGACCACCTGCATATCAGATGCTTAAATTAAGATTCACAACATAGGCAAAACTGCAGTTGTAGCTTCCTTGTCTTTGCTAGCTGTGTTGGGTTTAAGCTATTTAAATAAACTACGTCATAATTTTTTTGTATTAACACTAAGAGGTTTAGACCCCCACTTCTGGGTAAAACAATGTTGTTTTGTGTCAATCACTCTAGAGTAATTACAATTTCAATGGCTACTAACTTATTGTAGACTGTTAAAAATGCAAGTTAGTCTTTCATCTTTAAAGTGCTGACATGTTAGGTTACAGAAATGGGACTTATTTTGTTCCCTGTGTATGTTTTCAAGGTCAAACTTCAAGCAGGTAGGGAGATGTTGGGATCATTTGGAGTCCTGGCCTCCAGCTGCTTTTCCCTGCTTGAGATCTTTACTTCTGATTTGAGTTACTGAAAGCTGTGTCAAAATTGTTTATCAGCTCTGCTTCAGGAGCACATTTTGCCTTGCCTTGAGGAGCAAGGTTTTCACCTGTTGGCCCATCTGACTGTTGGGTATATAAGCCTCCATGGTACTATTAAATAAAGGGCTTCTTACCAGTGACTAGAGGTCCCTTTCTCTGTGTCTTTGTCTCTCTGTCTGTGTGTCTTTGTGTGTTTCAATCTCAAGCCCCTTGCCTGAAGCTCGTGAACTGCATAGTAGTGCATAGAGCGCAGATAGGTGTTGTGTGCTGCAAATGGAGGTTCCACTGAGATCGGGAACTAGGGAAGGCTGAGAGGTCACCCTCAGAATGTGAGGGTGGATTGGGGTATGTGTTAATCCTCACGTCCTTCGCTCAGTTTCGGTTCCAGGCCATGCAGGCGCAGCAAGTAGAAGTCCAACTGAGAAAGAGGGATAAGCAGACAGGGTCGTCCCTGTCTAGGGTCGTATTAGGGAATTAAGATGGGACACCCTCTGAAACAGGAGGCAGGAGGGTGAATTGAAGGCCTCCAAAAGAAAGAATGTATACAGCTCAAAAAGAGAAAATGTGTACAGATGTATGGTATTGTATTGTGTTGATTGTGTTGCCATTTTTGCTCTGGACTGGAGAAAGACATTTGATTCTGGGAACCGCTAAGAAAGGTATTTTGACTTTAGGATATGGGCTTGAGGATTTGATGCTTTGGAGGGGAGGTTATGCTTTTGTCTCCACAGAGGATGAGAACCTGAGGATTTATTCAAAATTCATGTGGTTTGATTCACCGAGACCTCATGAAATGTTGCAGTAAAAAACCCCCAAGAATGCAGTGCCCCCGCTCAGCAGGAAGTAGCCAGACAAATTGACAACACCCAATTTCCCTAAAAGATTGTTTAAGTGGTGTCCCTTCAGTGGTTCCGGAGTGGCAAGCCTGCTTTCCTGAGGTCTGCCAGTTTGGACCCAGAACGAATGCAGCTGGAGCAGAGCTTTGCTAGGCAGCTGTGGTGAAAGGCATGTTACCCTGGCCCAGATGGTGCCCAGCCTGGGGGATGCCACAGCGGTGCCAGGAGTATCAGCAAATGTGACAAGTGCTGGAGCAGAGACAAACTGGAACACAGGCCCCGCTGATCTGCCTTAGAAGGCAGCAGCTGGGCAAAGAGGAGGCGGTAGTGGTTCCAGGCTCTGCATGCCCAAGAATCTGCAGCATGAGCGGTAGGCTTTCCTGCAGCACCCGAGAAACCCATGTAGTAGCTGCAGAAAGTCTCTGAGCCTGCATGCTGCCTGAGCTGATTGTGGTGGCACACGCTGGTAGGATTTGCAGAAGGAGGCAGAGGCAGGAGGATCACGAGTTCGAGGCCACACCAGGCACTATTAAATCCTGTGTTTATGTTTTAGTTCTTTCTTTCTTTTTTGCAGTATGAAATAGCTCCTTTGGGGGAAAGATATTCTTGATTGTTCTTTCAGAAACTGTGGCCTGAATGACTGCTAAGATGACCATTTCAGTGCTGCCTTGTTGGTTCAGGTACCAACCATCATACCACTGCCAACTATCAAAAATATTAAGCAGACTGAGGTGACTCTATATCGAGAGAAAAGAGATTTTGGAGTGACAGCTGTGCTGTCATCGCAGTGTGTGCTGCTGCAGCCATGGTCGTGGGACTGGCAATGGCACAAACATCGTTGGTGTCAGACACCGTGGATAAACTGGCAAGACAAGTCAACGATTCTCTCCAGATTCAGAATGCCCTGAATGTCCACATTATATTTGGACTTTTGAATTTAAATCAACAGACTGCCCTATTGTAGGAGGAGGTGAACTTATGGCTGTAAAACAAATGTCTTGTTCACACTTTTATCATTTCATTTGTATGACACCTGTTAATATTGCTAATGCCTCTTATGTGGTGAAACAGCTCAATGGTTACTTGAATAGCCCTTGGAATGTTACAATTAGCACACCAGATTGTCGATACCTGTGTGCCCCCTGTTTTGGCCAAAGGGTTGGTAGAATACCATAGCCCAAATGGGAGGCTGGGTCCAGTGGTGATTGGGGACCCTCTTGCTGGCAATCTTAATGCCTGTTGCCATGGGCATTTGTCTCTGGATTCTGTGTAAGATCAGACAATTCATGACAATGCAACATATGGTCACTTAGCAAGTCCTTCTGAGACTGTTGGCTAGTAACTCAGACGTACCCCAGGTTTGGTTGCAAATACTGCACAAACAATGAAGACTCCTCCGTAGATGGGCAACTTCTACAGAAGAGGGCCTGCCTAAGACAGGGAAGGGGCCTCCCAAAGACCAGTAAAGGTTTACTCTTCTGAGATGACTTAAGACAGGAGGGTCTTTTGCCTTATAAAAAATTTAGGGGGGGGGGAGTTGGGATCATTTGGAGTCCTGGCCTCCAGCTGCTATTCCCTGCTAGAGATCTTTACTTCTGATCTGAGTTAATGAAAGCTATGTCAAAATTGTTTACCAGCTCTGCTTCACGAGCACGTGTTGCCTTGCCTTGAGGAGCAGAGGATAAGGTTTTCACCTGTTGGCCCATCTGACTGTTGGGTATATAAGCCTCCATGGTACTATTGAATAAAGGGCTTCTTACCAGTGACTAGAGGTCCCTGTCTCTGTCTCTCTGTCTGTCTGTGTGTCTTTGTGTGTTTCAACCTCCAGCCCCTTTCCTGAAGCTTGCAAACTGTATGGTAACACATAGAGCACAGACAGGCATCGTGCACTGCAGGGAGAGGCTGACGGTCTATCGCTTGAATCTCATCACAGGTCTCAGAGGGGCTGCAAGATGCCCCACTAATTTGGCCAATGTAAGGGAGGTTCTTCAGGGGCCAGTTGAACCGCCATCTGTGTTTTTTGAATGTTTAATGGAGGCCTACAGGTATTATACTCCCTTTGACCCAACCTCTGAGGGTCAGCAAGCAGTGGTAGCTATGGCCTTCCTAGGATAGTCATCATCAGATATTAAGAAAAAGTTACAGTGGTTAGAAAGGTTGCAGGATTATACCTTGCAGGATTTGGTTAAGGAAGCAGAGAAAGTGTTTCATAAACAAGAGATGGAGAAAGAGAACCGAGAGAGAGAGAGAGAGGCAGGAGGCAGAGGAAAGAAAGGACTGGAGGGATCATAGACAAGAGAAAAATTTGACTAGAATTTTGGCTGCAGTGGTAGGAGAGAAAGGGAAGACAGGACCTAGACAAATAGGGAACCTGGACAACAGAAGACCAAAGATGAATGAAGATGCACAGAGGCACCCCTTGGACAAAGACCAATGTGCTTATTGCAGAGAAAATGGACATTGGGCAAGAGAATGCCCAAAGAAGAAAGGAAGGGCCTCTAAGGTACTGGCCCTAGAAGAAGATGATTAGAGGGGATGGGGCTCAGACCCCCTCCCCATGCCTAGGGTAACCCTGACTGTGGAGGAGACACCTATGGATTTTCTAGTGGACACAGGGGCTGAGCACTCTGTGCTGAAACAACCATTGGGGAAGCTAAAGAATATCAGGTTTACTCGAACTGGGCAAGAAGCGATCAAAGCCTTTTGTTGACCAAACAAGTGACCTTTGCTCCCCCTGCTGTCCTCAATCCTGCTATCCTACTGCCCAAGAATGATGACTCCTCACTTACTCATCACTGCACTGACCTTTTGGCAGAAGATGCTGGTACCCAAAATGATCTGAAGGATCAGCTTTGGTCTGGGAATCCAAGCTGGTATACAGATGGCAGCAGTTTTGTGGTTGAAGGTAAGCAGAAAGCAGGGGCAGCAGTGGTGGATGGGAAGCAAGTGATCTGGGCCATTAGCTTCCCTGAAGGGACGTCAGCCCTGAAAGCCGAACTTGTGGCTTTGATACAAGCTCTATGGATGGCAGAGGGGAAGTCTATTAACATCTACACTGACAGCAGGTATGCTTTTGCCACTGCCCACATACACGGAACAATATACAGACAAAAAGGACTGTTGACATCTTCAGGAAAAGACATAAAAAATAAAAGAAAACTTTTATCCTCCTCAAGGCCATACATTTGCCAAAGAAGGTAGTCATCATACATTGTCCAGGACACCAAAAAGCTCGAGATGTTGTGGCTAAAGGAAATCAGATCGCAGAGTAGCTTTTGCTACCAGGACTGAGGCAGCCAATGTGGTGGCTAAGAAGATCATAGAAGAAATCTTCCAGAGGTTTGGGATACCCAAGGTAATCTGGTCTGATAATGGACGTTCCTTTGTTGCCCAGGTAAGTCAGGGACTGGCCACCCAACTGGGGATCAATTGGAAATCACATTGTGCTTACTGACCCCAGAGCTCAGGTCAGGTAGACAGGATGAATAGAACCCTAAAAGAGACTCTGACAAAATTGGCCCTAGAGATAGGCAGGAATGACTGGACAGCCCTCCTTCCCTTTGTTCTAGGTTTGGAACACCCCAGGGTGACTTAAACTCACCCCTTATGAGATCCTACATGGGGGACTGCCACCACTCACTGAGTAAGGTTGAGTGTATAACCCTGATGCTATTCTTTATAGACCTTTATTTGCCTGCCTAAAGGCCCTTGAAGTGGTGAGACGCCAGATCTGGGAACAACTGAAAGAAGTATGCATCTCTGCATGGATCCACACCTCCCACATGAAGTGAGCTCCTGAACTACCCAAATTGCAGTATCTGGGGCTTTTAACTGCACCACCAGTCAGGATGCTTGTGTTTGGGGGACTAATCATAGGCTGACTCTTACTGAAGTTATGTAATGAGACACTTAAGAGCTCTAAGACTCCTGACACCAGGTGCTTGATTCCTGGTTTAGATAAATGATGGGCTTATAGTACAGGCCTGACACCTTGCGTATCGACATTGGGTTTTAATGATGCCAAAGATTACTGTGTGCTTGTACAACTAGTACCTAGGGTTTTTATCATCAAGCTAACATTCTTGAAGATGAGTTTGACCAGCACCCAACTCGCTTTCGACTAGAACCTATTTTTCTGACACTAGCAGTAATCCTGGACCTCGGGGTAGCTGCCAGTGTTGGGACAGGCACTGCTGCCCTAATACAGGCCCCTCAGTACTTTAATGAATTAAAAATAGTCATGGATAAAGATTTGAGGGCTCTAGAACAATCTCTTTCCAAACTTGAAGAGTCATTGACTTCCCTCTCAGAAGTGGTCTTACAGAATAGAAGGGGATTAGATTTGTTGTTCTTAAAAGATGGAGGATTATGCACTGCTCTCAGAGAATAATGTTGCTTCTATGTGGACCATTCAGGAGTAATTAAAGACTCCATGAGTACACTTAGAGAAAGGTTAGACAAAAGACAAAGAGGCAGAGAAGCACATCAGGGATGGTTTGAGAGCTGGTTTAATAGATCTTGATGACTACTCTGATATCTTCCCTTATGGGACCATTCCTAAATTTGCTTCTACTACTGATTATACGTTCATGTATATTAAATAAACTAATTACCTTCATTAGAGAAAGAATAAGTGCTATTCAGATTTTGATGTTATGCCATCAATATAGCAATTTACAAGGTCTAGAAGATACTGAAATCTAGTTCTATGATTAGAACTAGGTACTAGAAGAAGTGGGGAGATGAAGGGCCTGGATAAATCCAGAGCCCTCTAGAGGGAAAAATAGAGCCAAAATCTAGCAAGAAGTGAAGAGCCAGGAACTAGCTGACCATAAAGTTAGATTATAATCTTGAGAAATGGGGGAGTTACCCCCTTGTGATTAACACTGGTATTTTCAGAATTTTCCAATGATCACTGGTATTTTTGGAATTTTCCAGTGACACCCTCCCTATTCCCTTTGGGTTGTGGTTTCGTTTCTTCCCTTAAATACCCCCTCTCCCAGCTACTCGTGGTCAAATTCTGCTACCCCTGTGTGATATATGAGTCTCGGCCCCAGCACTGGTTCCTGTCAATAAACCTCATGTGATTGCAGCAAGGATGGTCTTTCGTGAGTTCTTTGGGGGCTCATGTTATCCCGAGAGTTGAGTGAGAGTCTCTCCACTCTGGGGGTCTTTCATTACCCAAAATAATGATTTAGTTCAGGGATGTCCAGAAGATTAGTCAGTCTTGTCCAGTTAATACCTAAAGTGGTTTGTGCTCCAACTAAAGTCATGTCACCAATCAAGGGTTCCAGGATCACCAATCTTGTCCCATGAATCTGAATACTTTTCAAACCAGCTCTACAAATATATCTCTTAATCTCCAAATCAATCTCACAATTTCCTGAAAACTAATCTGAGGACCCAGAATAATTTGTCCTTTTTTGAACATTTTTAGTATAAAGCTTAACACCATTGATTCTCAGGGGTTGCTGACCCACATTCACTTTTATGAAGCTGAGATAAACATTTGCTCCCAGCATAGGTGGTCTATGGTTTCTCAAAAGGGCTCCAATAAACTGACAAATAAAGAGCCACATGTGCTTTAACATCTTAGTAAGCCATTATACTCTTTTCATGTCTAGAAAATGAAACCAGGTGGGCAGAGTGCTGTCATGCACCCCCAGGTGCACAGCTGGCTCCTTGTCCTCCAACAGTCCCAGCAGTGAGCTCAGGTGGCTGGTCTTGAGGATGTGGCTCCAGCGGCACCAGCCAAGAAACCCAAGAGCCAGCACCAACTGAAGTTCAACCCCAGGTAGCTGAGGGCAAACCCTGACAGCAGCAGCATGAAGCTGTGACCACTGATGCATCCATCCATCCACCCATCAGTTGCTGAGAGTCAAGGGGACCAGGAGCTATAAAGGCACACTGGAGCAGGCAGCTGCAGCCTCACTCTGTGGGTCAGGCTCAAGCTCCAATCAGTTGAACCACCCACTGAAGTGAACCCTACAGAACCACCGAAGTGGGCCCCACAGAAGCAGCAGGTGTCCTGATTGACTCTGGTGAGGTCAGACCCCTGAGGTGGCACAGGCTTCAAGCCCTGGCAACCTAGCTTTACCACTTGTGTCTAGTGATTAGTGGGGAAGTTCTGTGGTTCTTTAGACCACAGCCCTATGCCCATACTGTCTCCAGACAAAGGACCATTTTGGTACCCAAGCCTTGGTTCGACTTCTTTTATATGAAGACGCCAGGCAAAACAAAACAGAAAAAAGTGCCTTCTTAACTGAATGGGATGACAGAAAACACAAAAGAAGGAAAGAATGAGGGTCCCAATGTTGACTTGTCATAGAGACCTAGGGGCCTTTCAAAAGAAGGAAAGAATGCTTACCTGCCGAAGGGACAGAGGGGCCTTTCACTGAAAATACACCGTTTGGGGACACTGTGCAGTACCTTGAGTGAGAAGAGAAAGATGACTAGAATCTGTTCTGGGGTAAACACAAAAATTGCAGCCACATATAAAAAAATAAAAATAAAAATAAACATTCTGACAATGTTCAAAACCTGTGTTAGAAGTCTCTTTTCTAGGGGGCCAGATATTGCTGACTCTTAATGTTTTCCTTGGGGGAGGATGTGAAAAGGTGTGATATCAACAAACACAGACACTAGGAATCAGGTAGAAGATTTACGGCAGACTCATTTATTTAACAATGGGGGAAACCCTTATGTAATTACCTCCCAGCACCCAGTCATTTTGATCCATTCTGATGTGTTGACAGTTGAAATCTCATGCTAGTCTCTCATTGGCTAGACAGGATCAGGACCTCTGGCAACACCTGTTGCTAGGCACGCCAGAAATACCGCTTGGTTGCTCCTTATTGGCTAGAAACAGACAATTCCTGGAACTTTGAAAGTTCCAGGAATACTCCAGTTTGGCTCCTTTTGGCCTGGTAGACCTTAGCTTCCTACAGCTAGCTTTCATAGTGCTAGAAGATCCATGCAAAGTACCAGAGGATAAAAGTAACTATCAATAACACCAAACTGTGGACTGAGAAGCTATAAAGACTGGCCTGGAATGATATGCCCATTTTTTCAGTAGTACTAAAAACAGAGTAAGCAACCTCTTTCTAATTAGATTTAAGGGAACATAACTAGGAAGTACTGGACCAAAGCAAGATTGAAAACCAGCTGGGAAACCTCCAAACTTTTATCTCCATGTCTGATGTCAAGAAGATCTTCAGATCTTCAACTCCTTTCAGCTTTATTAAATAAAACACACTTCTTTCTCTTGATGTGGTTCCATTTCCACTTAGCAGCTCTCCTTATCAGGTAGCCCATGACTCACATTTTTAACATCTTGAGGTCTCCAAGGCTTACACTTCACAGCTTCATGCAATGTCCTTTCAAGGTCTCCATAAAGGGATACCGCTGACACACACCTAAACTGTCATGCTTTTCTTTATCATGGAGGCACATTTCATAAGCCTTTTCTTGTGTCTTCAACTCTATAAGTCATAACCATGTTACTGAAGCTGCTGACTTCTGATGCTTATTGTTGCTGTTGCAGGTAATGGCTACCTTGTTCAATTACATCTTCACTAGCTTTCTGTTTTTGGCTTTTTTTTCTACTTAAGCTTTGCTGTCCAGAAATTGGATCTGTAGAAAACTCTGGCTTCAAACACAGAGGTTTAAGTCCTGATGTACACAAAGAAATTTGCACTTGACACAATTATCAGACAAAGAACATATGGCTATACAGGTCCTTAGGAACTAGAGGAGATCCTACTATTAGTTCATTTAATGTCCATAGCATTAAACCAACTCTTGATGACTTATTGCTATACACTTATATTAATAAATCATTCAACACTCATCCAACAAATGTTATTTGTAGAAAATAGTAATTAATACAGTGACACATTTTGGCCAAAGTTCAGAGTTCTTACCCACAAATGGAGCATTTATAGCACAATCCTCCTTCCATGGTTCAGGAATCATTACAGAAAATGGGTAGTAAGAGCATAAGAGTTAGAACTGCTGGATGTATCAAGGAAACGTCATGTATGAACTTATAATAATTGTAAAGCAATCACAAACCCTGAGCAAGCCCAATAGAATAGGTATGTGTACAATATTACACCTAATCTTGGACAAATTGGCTATTTTAAATTACTAATGGAAAGAGATGCAGTTATTCCTAAGAGTGCAATCCCATGTATTCCACTATGCTTCAGTGAAACACCATCCATTCAAGTATATTTGTGTAGCCTTGAAATTTATTTTTTTGACAAAAAATTTGGTGGAAAAGAAAGGGAGGTGGATTTTAGATGATTTTTTGAAGGAAGGTGAATATAATTCTCTGAGAACTAATAAAAATAATATGTAATCTTTTCAAGATTTTTGGAGTACTAGTGACATAAAATCTTTCAAAATGACTTATTAATCTTAATATTATAAAGTTATATTAAATTAATATGTACTAAAATAGCTCCTAATAACTTATTGCTATATTCACAGAACATTGCATCACTCAACCCTCATCAGAGACATTTCTAATTTTAGTACACAAAAATTAGCACAGATATTCTCAAACTGCAGATACAAAGATATAATAGAATGCTCAGCTTTAAATGAGATATATGTATCATATCCCATCCCCTCAGAGCTCAAAGAAATTTATGGAAGAAGGTGCTGAAAAATATAATATCTAGACATAGATGGTGACCTCAAAAAAACTGTTTTCTGACACACTAGTTCAATCAAACTAACATTGGTTGTGAAGACATGAGGGAGACTTGTGCAAGGTTAAGTCACTCAATACCTTCAGGATGGAAATGGTGATGTTGGGTACAAATCTCAATATAGTGGCATTTTATTTATATTTTAATAAATAAATCTTGCCAAAAGATCAGAGTTCAATTCTAGCCACAAGAGTGAGCCATAAAGTCCAGGCAGTTGTGACACACACCTTTATTCCCAGCAGCCACACTAGTTAGCCATAGAGGCCTGGCATTGGTGTTACATGTCTTTAACCCAGAACTAGAAAGGAATATAAGATGGAAGGGCACAGAAGTTCAGAGACTCAGTCTTCAGTCAGTTTGTTGTCACGCTAAGGACAGGATCATCCCGTCATTTTCCTGAGCCTTGGTAAAGTTAAGAACTCTCTAGTGGCTGATGTTTTGCCTGTCTGATCTTCAACTTGTACTGGAATATCTGTCTCTGGGTTTTTACTATTTGTGGTACATCTGATGCCTAATTTTTTGAGCAAATTGAAGAAAAAGCCATTTGTCTGTGGCTTTATAGACACCAGCATAGACTGGAACTTCATGTGGCTGGAATCATCACCATACTAGCTAGGTTTTCCTCTCTTCCTTCCTGGTGGCCTTTCCTTAAACCCCTCTTTTGTGCTGCTGTAAAACTAGATAGCTGCCGTGAAATTCTGTAAGGTCCTTATTGTTTTATGCATCAATAAGCCTAATTTCTTTTTCATCATCATAGGCAGATTTGATTGTAAAATTGGGAACTCTCAAGGGATTAATTAGATAAAAGGGAGAGTTTTCCCATATTTAAAAATGGAAGGAACAATTATGATGAAGTTAGATCTCTGTATAATTACATAATTCAAGATTTAAAAATGAAACAATTAAATGAAGGAAAAATCAATTTAACCATGATTGACCTACCACTAATTATCATTTTCATAATTCTATTTGTTATTTTGAAAATTCTTGGTTTATCTCTTAAAATTTTGTTTGGTTTTACTGCCAAGATGCAGGTCTTAGAATACCTTAATAAAACAGATCATAGAGGTATTAGTATCCAGACAGAGCATTTTAATTGAGAACCAGTTTCAGCATTGCATTATAAGCTTAGAGAGGAACAGCCTAAGGTTTTCAAACAACCAAAATCAATATATCTAGTGATGATACATAAATTTCCAAATGATAGAGGCTCTGTAAGATTTATTTGGGCACCTGTGATTGAAGAAAATTCAATGAAGCAGTAGTCTCATATGGCATGCATTCACCTGTGGGAAGCAAATGTTAAACTCATGGGCAGTTTGGAAAATAATTATCCATAAAGACTGGAGGGGCTTGGTTAACCCTGTTTTAGAACCTCGTCCACTATTACAGTGTATTGCCTGGTTTAGAGAAGGGGTTAAGACTATTAAACAATGGAGTAAGGTTAGGGGTATGTTATTCTCCCAAGATCAACTTCTTGGAAAAGAAAATTAAGCTACTAAAAAATGACACTATTTAAATATGACTGTGTTATGCCTTTATGCCATGTAGCAGCATTAAATGCTTGGGACAAATTGGCAATGTAGGAAAGACATTTGAGTCATATATGGAAGTTATACATGGCCCAAAGGAAGCCTTCACAGATTTCTTACAAGTTGACTTCAGTAAGAAATAGAATGATATCCAATTTAGTAGCTAGAACAATAAAAGAAAATCACTGGCTTTTGGAAATGCTAATTTGCAATGGAAAAGGATAATTAGGAACTTTTGGGAGAAGGGATCCAAGATACAATCAACATTTTATTTGTTGACCATGATGATGCTTAGATAGGAGAGGTGATTTTCAGAGATTTGAGGAAAAATCAAAATGTCAAGTGTAATAAATGTGGCAAACGAGGTCACTTTAAAAGGGATTGTAACCATGGAATTTCTAGGAACAATTTTTTTTAAGCATAATCCAAAACGAATGTCTCCTTTCTAGATTAAGTCAATGGTATGGCAAAGGTAGGAACTGGATGAAAAAATGTAGACTGAACAGAGATATTCAAGGTAAACCTGTGTAAGAAGCCATACTGCTCTGCATAATAGAAAACTATTGAAAAAACAACAGAAAAGAAAAAAACTATAGAAAAGAAAACAAAAAATTCAGTAGAAATCATTAGGGGAGTATTTTGGCAAACATCTATAAATGAAGAAAAACCAAAATTAAAAATACAAATAAATGACAATGTCATTGAAGATCTTGTAGACACTTGCATATATAATAAAAATTTCATCAGAATATTGCCATAAAAATTGAACTCTTCAGAAGGTAAATGTTCAGATTTTAGGGATTAGAGCATTATCTTAGCTAAAAGAGAGCACAAGATGGGTTAAATATAGAGGGCTAGAGGGCAGAGGGGGAAATTAAAGCCATATATGCCTTACATAGCAATGAATTTGTGGGGATGTGATTAGTTAGAGCAATGAAATACTCAGATTAACAGTACCCCAATCTAAGAAAAAAACAATAAATTAATTTATGTTTCTGTGGTAAATATTAGAAGGTATTATAAAGAATATTTACTGACCTTTCAGGTTGTAAAAGAATAGACCAAGCAGAAATTTTAGCACCATTCACAAATGATGAAAATGTCAAATTAGGAGCAGAAAGTGAATCCTTAAAAAGAGATTGTAGTAATTTTGGGGAGATATTAACAACAAATATCCCCAAAGCAAGAGAATGCAACTTATTAACAGAACTAACTGGATCCCTCCTCTCATTATATGTGAAACACCAATATATGTAGTCCCACAATTATTTATTGAGTCAAATAAATCAGGTAAGACAGGTTACACATCAGAAAATTTAAGTGAAGTGGATCTCAACCTTTATTATTCTGTCCAAATATCAGAATTATATGGTATTCTCATGGTATTGATATTTTTTAAGGAACATCTTAGCATAGTTAATAATTTTCAACATACAGAAAAAGGTATTTTGCATGTTGAAACCACTTAATTTCTACCAGATAATACTGAATTGACTTTGTCATATATTCAGTTACAAAGTAAAATTTGTAACAGAAATAATTCCATATACAAACACACATCTGATCCCATATGGATCTGGCAGGATCTCTAACAAAAGATAATGCAGAAATCAATCAATTATTGATTGAAAATGTGCTGCAGGACTCACAATTTCATAGAAAACATCATATCAATAGCAAAGGTTTTAAAAAAGACTTTTCTTTCATGTGGCAACAAGAGAAAGAATTTATTAGGAAAGGTCCTACTTACTCTTTATATAACCAAATAACACTACCTGCAGGAAGAAACCTAAATGGTACTTAAAGGAATGAAATATAGCACATGGATGAAATATAGATATATTTTTCATAATTTGGAAAACTAATATATTTACACCACACCATTGATAACTATTCAGGTTTTCAATGGGAAACTACTTTGAGTTCAGAAAAGGCTGATTCAGTAATCACATTATATGTTTGAAGTTATGGCGACTATGAGAATACCATACAAAGAAAGACAGAAAATGCTACAGCATATGTCTCTAAGAAACTGAAATAGGTTTTTTTCTTATCACAATAAATGCATATTACATATGTCCTGCACAATCCTATAGGCCAGACATTATCAAAATATGAAATCAAACTATAACGGATATGTTAGATAAACAGAAAATGATGATAAAGACCCCCAAGAAATATATTGCATAATGCTTTATCAACTTTGAGTTTCCTAAATGATAGTGAGAAATGAACAACAGCTGTGAAGAGATATTGGATTGTGGTAAAACTACAAAATTAAATCAGCTAGTATTATCTAAAGACTTACTGACCTCAGAATGGAAACCAGGACGTGTGTTACATTAGAGAAGGGATTTTGCTCTTGTTTCCACAGGAGCCAAAAATTTATTGATACCATCAAAATTGATAAAGATTCGATTTGAAAAAGAGACACATCTTAATTACAAGAGATAATAGTTCATCAAACACCAAAGTTGTTTATTCTAAACTAACCTGTAAAACTAACAAATGCTATTCAGTTTATCAGATATAACTTGTCAAAAGAGAATCTTCTGAAAATTATGGTTGGGGAAGGGTTTTGCTTTTGTCTTTTCAGGAGAATAAAGGTATCCAGCTAAGAAATCTAGAGAAAATTTTGAAATTTATGCCCTGGCAATGCTGAAGCATGCATAGGCAGCACATATATGCCAGTTCTGTTGAACTTGTCCATATTGGGTTTCGTGATCTAAGTTGATGAGGACAACTGACCAGGACTCTTTCTCAAGCGGGCACAAAATATCATTACAGATGATTGTGAGCCATCATGTGATTGTTTGGAATTGCCATCAGGTCCTTTGGAAGAATAGGCAGTGATCTTAATCACTGAGTCATCTCTCCACTCCCCTGGACAAATGAAACACCTAAAGAAAAAGAACAAATCATCAAGAAAAAAATGTCTAAAGAAAAAGAGTAAAATGGCCTATTGGTATATCATATTTCTAACAGGATAAAATTTCATTAATCTTACTAAATGTTTATTTCTGCTATTCTCTACAGACATGTAATCCAAATGGTCATTTTGTATTCTCTGTCCAGTTAAAGATTAAAGCTGGCTTTGTATTTGGAGTGTGGCTCTTTCCTTCTCAATCATGCTTATTAAAATGAAACCAAAAATCTCTGTCTCATGAAAGAAGAATGACATGATATGAGACAGTAGAAAAGCAAATTTTTAAGGCCTATTGTATTGCCATTAGTCTCATAATCTTTTCATTTTATATTGACTTTTTAACGGCTTTTCTTAAGATAAAAATATTATTCCAAAATTTATAATATTAATATATATTCTAATCTTTTTGTCATGATATTCATGGTCATATAGAATACTAACTAATACTAGAAAAAAGGTTTAATTTGCCTTTCAGTACATTATTTCAGGTTTTCTGTAGTGAACCATGAACACTCCTAACAGTGACCTTTTAAGTGACCAAAAAGAGGATGGGGCCCCACAATGACAATTCCTCCAGGACTATGATAACACTGCTAATCTGGAAAACACTACCTAAAGATAGATTTTGGATTACAAACTGCTCAGAACAATTTCAAAGTGGCTAGCAGAGATAATCCAGGTCAGAGACTACTCTTGCCAGGATTTGAGAGGAGCCCTTCGCTTTCCCATTATGCAGAAACTGTACAACAAATGATAAAGCTACCTCCCCCAGGACTTGGCAATTAACCTAAACTTTACTTTTCGGGATCCCCTAAAGATGCCATCACACCCAGACACCAGGAAGTAAATTTAAATATTTGATGCTCACATTCCCAAGAGTTAGGATGGGTGATTTTTGATTGTTCAATGGGTTATGGATATTTATCTTTGTTCAGTGGTTGATATTGGTTATGGTCAGGAAGAAAGTTGGACATAGGGAATTAGATTCAGAGTTCTTGTTTTGGAAACAAAAATCAGGAGCAATGATATAAGAGGATAAAAGGGTAAATTATTGAATCTACTTCAAAAAGAAAAGAAGAGAGGATACAGATATCATAAGATAACAAAGTTGGGCTGGGTGGTGGCGGCGCACGCCTTTAATCCCAGCACTCGGGAGGCAGAGGCAGGTAGATCTCTGTGAGTTTGAGGCCAGTCTGGTCTACAAGAGCTAGTTCCAGGACAGGCTCCAAAGCAACAGAGAAACCCTGTCTCGAAAAACCAAAAAAAGAAAAAAAAAAAAGATAACAAAGTTGGTTATTGAATCTATTTCTAAGAAGCATTTACTACCTTTAAATCTTTTGCAATAGATTAGAATTTATGTTGTATAAAAAGTTTGTATATTGATACAAAATTGAGATTATATTTAAAAACTTATTGTACATGTATTTCTAATTTTGTTCAAGATAGTATAGCTATACATTTATTCATTTCAAAATGAAATAAAAATTTCTAGTTCTTGAAAATTATTATAACCAACTTTTTGGATAATAAGGAAATGCAGTTTAATAATTAGTCACTCATTACAAATAACCTCGTAGTCATAATAGGTATGTTTTCAAGGTCAAATAAAGATATATTTTAAATACACAGGTCAACTTCAAACAATTTCAGAGATCTACAGAATATGGCTTTTAGCATAGGTTCTTTTTTTTATGACAATGAGACATATTTGCTCCTGGCAGCATCAATTTATTTCAGAGTTGACAATGGGCATTGAAGAAACTTCACATGAAATTTACTTTATTTGTGGCATAATAAGCCAGTGGTAAATAAAATGCCCTTGTCTTGACTGCTGACACTATGCTGTCCTAATTGGACAGCAGGACACAAAATAAATTCACTGTTACATCTTGTTAAAACAAGGCTGAACAGTCCTTCAAAAATCCTGCTTCATAGAACAATCTGTTGAATTCTAGGCTTTTAAGCTGAAGATGCATTTCCCAATGTTGAAGAGGAACTTTGGTTGACTATTCAGGCAGCCAGCTCTTTCTTTCATTTCTCAAACATTTCAGAAGTCACTTGCTTGCAATTCCTGCTTGGTCAGTTAATATTATTTCCTTCTTGGATCTTTAAGGTATTTGAAGACTAGGTAGCTGCAGTTTTCCTTGTTTATGAGACTCAGAAAAGAAGTTCACTAAAGAAATACAAAGTGTATAAAATTGAGAGATATCAACAATATTTTTAGATGGTAATGCAAGTTATGATAGAAAATAAATTAGGTACAAAACTTTGGACTCACCAAGAAATAATAGATAATATTTTTTTCTAATTTTGTCAAATGCAAATGGAATAGAGTTTTTGGTTTATTTATTGCCTGTATATATACTATATATAGTTATTGCACTTATTGTATATGCTTTTTCTTATATTAGTTATAGGCTTCTGTTTTATTTTAGACAAAAGGGGAAATACAGTGATATTTTATTTGTGTTTTAATAAATAAAACTGAAGAAGATCAGAGCGCAAAGCTAATGATACTAGTCGACCATACCATCAAGAGGATGGTGTCACACATCTTTAATCCCAGCATCCACACTAGTTAGCTATAGAGGCCTGGTGGTAGTGGTTCATGCCTTTAATTGCATTTAATTGCAGCTCTAGAGAGCCATATAAGATGGGAGGAGACATGAGCTCACAGTCTCTTTCGGCAGAATTGTATAATGTTTTCTGCTTTTTTTTCCAACTTTTTTTGTGGGGTCCACCGCCCTGCTACCAATCATATCACACAATGATTCTTATTCTTAGTTATGGATGCCTAGCCTTAGCTTGGCTTGTTTATAGCAAGCTTTTCTTAACTTTTCTTAACTTTTTCCATATATCTTTTCCCTCTGTGCTTTTATTGTTCTCTTTTTTAGTATACTTTATATCTTTCTCCATGGCATGCTGGGTGTAGCTGGGTGTCTGGCTCCTGATATTCTCCTCTCCTTATTCTCTTGCTTCTCCTTGTTTACTTTCCTCCCAGACTTCTTCTATTTATCCTCTCTGCCTGCCATGTCCATCTATCCTTGCTCTTGCCTCACTATTTACCATTCACCTGTTCATTATCACCATCAGATATTTTAGACAGTCACAGTAACATAGCTTCACAGAGTTAAGCAAATGCAGTGTAAAAAAAATGTAACACACCTGAAAGTAGTATTTTCCAACCCTGCAGTCAGTCCGCAGTCACTATGAGGCCAGGAATACCCTTTGTTTGTCTGAGCCTTGCTAGAGTTAAGAACTCTCTAGTGGATGCTTGGCTTCTCTGATCTTCAGCATGAACCCCAATATCTATCTCTGGGTCTTTATTATTTGTGCTACATCCCACTTCTAGTTTGAGGTGCTACTGTCATACTTACTCAGAAAGTAAGAGGTAGTTTTCTTTAAAGGTATGAGCCTGGTAGGCTTATCATAATATGTGACATATTCTATTTTGTGCATAAAACATGCTTGATGCCCGTGGAAGGTGTTAGTTGATAAATATGTTTAAAATATCTTGTATGATATTATCAACAACTTAATAAATCTGTTATATAAAAAGAGTCACTGCAAGGATAGGTCATTTGGTGGGTGTTGTTGATTAGATTGGTATGATAAATAACCAGGCCAGCTAAAGAATAACAATTATATTTTAATGATTATAAGGGGAAACTCATGCTACAAGAGTCAGAGGTCTGACTTCCTATCTGTTCACCTGAGTTCTTCCAGTGTTTCCTCCTCTGCTGCAGGTAGCCATGCCTTAACTAGATGTGATTGGCTGACAGTTTTCCCATCAGGTAGCTGATTTTTTTTTTCATTTAAAACTTTACCAGTTGTATATTTAAGTTCTATGTTTCTTATTCACTGAAAAAATTTACAGTTGGAAAAGTTAATTAACATATAGACAAAATTTTTTCAGTGGAAATAGTGTTACTCAGGAAAATTACTGTTTGTGACTGTAGCCAGCGTAAATTGCATCATGATCACATCTCCAAGAAACTAAATGATTTTGATTTCTGGAACATTTTTTCAAATGCTCATTTGCACAGTGTTATATCAAGAGAGCTCCATAAGGAATAAATAAATCATAAAGTAAGAGACAATGAAGAAAGGATACTTACAAAGGATGAAATGGTACTTTTTCACTCAAAATACTTCAGAGAAATAGAACCAATAGGGTATCTTCATTTTTAGAAATTTTTTTTCAGAGATGGTAAAATTCAGAAATACAAGCAAGTCATTGTCTATTTGTTTCTGAAAGAATGACAAAATATCATTTTCTTGCCCACGAATTGGTTTGTTTTGTAGCCTAGACTGTCTGCAAATTTGTTAGTTTTCTTAAACAGACCTTAATTTCTTGATTTTTGTGCATCTATCTCCATTTTTTGAATTCAGGTGCATGCATGCCATATCTAAGAGATATCAGTGAATTTATTGTTTACAATTTTTATTCAAGTTTTGATATTATAATTAAAACATTTCTTATTTCCCTTTCCTCATTCCAAATCCTGCAATATATCCCTTTCTTGCTTTTTTCAAATTAATGGCATCTTTTTTCATTAATTTCTATTTCATTTATATATATATACTCCTTAGTCTGTTCAAACTGTAAATTTATTTTTTATTTATTTTTACTTTTTATCAATTATATTTATGTGTTTTTCATACCAACCACAGTTTCCCTGCTTCCTCTCCTCCCATTTTCTCTCTCCAACTTTCCTTCACACACACCATCCACTCCTCCTCTGTTTCCATTCAAAAGGGGCAAGTCTCCCATGGTTATCAACAAAACATGGCATATCAAGTTGATTTAGGACCTAGCTGCTCCACTTATATTAAGACTGGACATGGAAACCCAGTATGAGGAATTGGTTTCCAGAACCCATCAAAAGCATAAGGGACAGGCCTTGCTACGACCTTAAGGATACTTGCAAGTAGACCAAGCAACAGAACTTTTACAACTATTTAGGGGGCCTAGGTTTGTTTCATGCAGGCCTCCAAGCTGTCAGTTCAGAGTCTGTGAAGTCCTATGAACCAGGTAAGTTGCTTCTATGGGGCCTGGACTCTGTTAGCTCCTATTAGCCCAGGTTGGTTGTTTCTGTGGATGTTGATGGAGGTCGCTTGTTCATTCCTGGCTGCCCTGACCATGAAATAATCACTCAGAAACTATAATATTTGTAATACTGTTTGGCCAATAATTTAAGCATATTTCTAGTGAGCTCTTTTATCCTAAACTAACCACCCATCTCTATATTAATCTCTGCATCACCACAAGGTTTTGCCTACTGGCAACATTTCAGCAGGCTAGAGAAGAGACATATGTCTCTGGCGGTGGCTACATGGCTTCTCTCGGACTCTGCCTTCTTTCTCTCAGCATTCAGTTTAGTTTTCCTGCCTATCTCTACTCTGTAGTATCACATGCCAAATCAGCTTCTTAAGTCATTAACCAATGAAAGCAACACATAAACAGAAGGACCCCCACATCATGTGAATTCCCAAGTGGTGTCCTTAACACCACTGCCTTGGACAATCCTTCCTCCCTCACTTCAACAGGATTCCCTGTGCTTGGCCTAATGCTTGGTTGTGGGTCTTTGAATCTCTTTCCATCAGTTACTGGATGAAGGTTCCCGGATGACAATTGGGGTAGTAACCAATCTGATGACAGGAAATGACCTCTTCCAGTTACCTATCCACTATTGCAGTTATTCTTAGCTGTGATCATCTTTGTGGATTCCTTGGAGTTTCCCTTACACTAGGATTCTAACTGGCCCCAAAATGTCCCTGTCCCTTTGAATCATCTCTTTCAGTACTGTCCCCTTTCATTGCCCCTTGCAACCCAATCCCTCATGTTTCCATCCCAAACATCAGTCAGTCTACCAAGAAGATATTTTCTTTTTCCCATTTACAGGGAATTTCATATGTCTGCCCCCCTTTGGATCCTCCTGGTTACTTAGCCTATCTAAGGCTACATATAGTAGCATGGTTATCCTTTACTTTATAGCTAATATTCACTTACAAGTGAGTACATACCATATTTTACTTTCTGGCTCAGGGTTAACTCAATCAGGGTGATTTTTTTCTTAGTTTCATACATTTTTCTTTAAATTTGCTGATGTCATTGTTTTTAACGGTTGATTGTATAAATGTACCACATTTTAAAACATCCATTCTTCAGTCTGCCCCAGCTGTCAACCCCCTTCAGGGGGGCTTGGTTATTCCCATGCTTGTTCACTCCCAGTCCAGTTGGAGTTGGTGTGCTACCATTAGCTCAAACAAACTGTCTCAGTGGATGACTCCTTCATGGTCTTGAATTCCTTGCTCATATTCTTACTCCCTCCACTCTTCAACTGGATCTTGGGAGTTCAGTCTATTGCTCCAATGTGGGTCATCACCTCTGTTCCCCATCTGTTGTTGGACAAAGGTTCTATGGTGATATTTAAGATAATCATCCGTCTGACTATAGGGTAAGTTCAGTTCAGACACCCTCTACTCTATTGCTTAGGGTCTCAGCTGGGTTCATCCCAGTGGGTTCTTGAGAATTTTTCTAGAGCCAGGTTTCTTGTTAACTCTGTAATGGCTCCCTCAATGAAGATATCTCTTTCTTTGCACTCATATCTGTCCTTCCTCCATCTTGACCAACCCGTTGCCACAAGTTCTCCTCCACTCCCCTTATCCCCCGCTATACCCACCACCCCCTGCTCCCAGATTTTTGTCTGATTCCAATTTCCAGGTGGGACTACATATGTTTTTCTTTGGGTTTACCTTATTACTTAGTTTCTTGAGGATCCTGAACTATAGGCTCGTTGCCCTTTGTTTATGACTAGTATCCACTTATGAGTGAGTACATACCATATTCATATTTTTTTGATCTGGGTTACCTTACTCAGGATGATGTTTTCTAATTCTGTCCATTTGCATGCAAAATTAAAGGTGTCATTATTTTTTTTACTGCTGAGTAGTACTCTAATGTGTAAATGTGCCATACTTTCTTTATCCATTCTTCAGTTGCGGGGCATCTGGGTTGTTTCCAGGTCTTGGCTATTACAAACAATGCTGCTATGAACATATTTGAATAAATCCTCTTGTAGTATGACTGAGCATCTTTTGGATATATTCCCAATAGTGGAATTGCTGGATCCTGAGGTAGGTTGATTCCCAGTTTTCTCAGGAATCACCACACTGATTTTCAAAGTGGTTGCACCAGTTTGCATTCCCACCAGCAATGGATGAGTGTTCCCCTTGCTCCACAACCTCTCCAGCATCAGCTTATCATTAGTGTTTTTTTATTTTAGCCATTCTGACAGGTGTAAGGTGGTATCTCAAGGTTGTTTTGATTTGCATTTCCCTGATAGCTAAGAATGAAGAACATGTCCTTAAGTATCTTTTGGCCATTTGAAATTCTTCTAATGAGAATTTTCTGTTTAGTTCAGTACATCACTTTTTAATTGGGTTATTTAGAATTTTAATGTCTAATTTCTTGAGTTCTTTATATATTTTGGAAATCAGTGACACTAGGATGTGTCTCTACTTGCATATACCGGCTTCATGGAATCCTATTTTCTTTGGATGTAAACCTTGCTCAACCTAGACATAGTAGGGAGTGCCTTGGACTTTCCACAGGGTGGGGTGCATGGCACTCCCTTAGGGTTGGAGGGGTGGGGGAGTGTCTGTGGATGGAGAGGGAGGGGACTCGGAGGAGGGGAGGAATTAGGAATTTGGATTGGTATTTTTATAAGTAATAAAAATGGAAAAAAAATAAAACATCCATTCTTTGGTTGAAGGAAATCTAGGTTGTTTCTAAGTTCTGACTATTAAAAATAATGCTTCTATAAACAAAGTTGAGCAAGGGTCCTTGTGGATGATTGTATATATGGTATGAATTGGGTCTCCACATAGATATATCAAATTTTCTGAAAAACCATCATATTAATTTCCAAGGTGGTTGTAAAATTTTGTACTTCCAGCAGCAGTGGAGGAGTGTACACCTTTCTGCACAACTTCTCCAGCATAAGATGTCAGTTGTGTTTTTGGTCTTAGGCATTCTGGCAGGTGTAAGATGGAATACTACAGTCATATTAATTTGCATTTCCCTGATGGATGATCCAAATTGTGCTTAAAGACTTCAGAATCTCTGATGAAGATGATGATTTTCTGTTTTATTTGCTATTTGTACTCTGATTCTCTCTACTACATACTCTTTTTTAAACTTATCATAAAGGTTTAGTTAACCATGAACCTTATTGTGAATAGTTCTGTTTTGTAGTGATACATGTCTTAGAAAATTTACCTAAACCATATTAAGAGTACTCATAATGATTTCTGTAATATAGATTTATTAATTCATTTTTGATAAGAGGACCTTTTTATCTTGATTTTGATGGCCTGAACTAATTATAGAGTGAAGGGTGACTTCAAATTTATCAGTTTATTCACTATTCCTCTAGAGTATTGAAATAACAGATTGCATTGTCATCACAATTCATAAGTGTCACATTTTTATATTTAGTTACCGCTTTGCTTTTCTTCCTTTTAAAATCCTCTTGCTGGTTTTGAACATTATTTGTGAAATGAAAGTTATTCTGTCTTATTCAGTAAAGCATTTGTGTTTTTTGATATTTATGTATATAGTGGGTATGAGTGAAATCAGTGTACTAATAGTTAATTTTACATAATATAATTATTTACAGTCCAATGCTATTACACTGAGTTTGAGTTATGTTTTATGTTATTTTTGATTGGCTTCATCAGCATAGGCAATGGTTTGCCAACATAAGTGCATGGAAATGGGAACTTCAAAATTAAGGTGAGGACCAATGTGAAAACGTTGAAATCATATGATAGCAACAGTATTACAAAGTCCTCTCGAGTTCTGAGACATAATTTTATATCACATATTTCCACAGATGTCACTTTTCCAATAGCAACTTGGGCATTCTGTGATAATTTATTCTCTGCTTCATTTTGTTTATATGAACATGTAGAAAATTTCTCTGAATACAGGGAAGCAAATGTCAAGCTTATGTAGATGGACTCTCAAGTAAGGTTAAAATAAATGTAACAGAGCTACATAAAAGCAATACAAGGAATTTAAGGTAGCAAAGAATATTATTTATTAAATTATACTTTCTCAATGCAAAATATAATCCATAGATCATCCTGCTTAACCTCTAACAAAGTCATTCTTGTAATAACTTTTAGAAGGTAATAAATTAAGTCCCCTATTTAATAGAAAAATACATAATAAAATATAATGAAATCATGCTATATAATCTTTGCAAATTATATTTTTATTATTTTCTCAATTGTTGTGAATGTTTATTACCCATGTTAATATGCTTTGATCCCATAGTATGATTTCACCTGTACAATGTAATTTTTCTCATGTTTAAAATTTTTGGTGTCAATGTATGATTTTTCAGTCATATTTTGCTATTATTTGATTACATTTTAAACTTTCTGCCCCTCTTTTTTATGGTCTCCTTTCCATATCAATAGTTTCTTTATACTAGCATGTTTCTGGTATTTTATATCTAACAAAGCCATCCCTTAATATCCTTTCTTCTGCTCTCATAATACTTCTAATTATGAGTCTTGCACCCACATTCATATGTACAGATATGTACCACTCTATAAAATGAAAGTCTAGGATCTATACATGAAAATGTTGTAGTATTAGTAATTCTAACACTGGGTGCTAATAGCCAATTCAATCTGCTTTTCATAGAAATATTTGAATCAATTTCTCTGTGAATGAATAAAGTCCAACTGCATATAGTATTTTTCATTCTTTCATTTGTTAATACATTTCTAGACTATTTCTATTTCTTAGGTACTATGAAAGAGCAAAACTAAAATTGCATGTACTAGTACCTCTTTGATTAGCATATGACCTTCTTTAGGTTTTTACCCAAGATTTATTTTTTGTGTGGATAAAAGTTCTAACCAGTTTTTGAACAACTGACAAATTTTAACATTTCACTTATTGGTACATATTAATGAAATTAAAGAAAAATATCCTATCATTCAAATAGTATAAATTTAGGCAAATATGTACAATAAGTATAATAAAATTTTAATACACACTTAAAACATTGTCACAAATTGCTAATACAGGATTATTCAGTGTAACGAAAGAATATACCTACTTGGAAGATAAACATCATTTTTTAGAATATTATTTACTACTAGTGCTAAAAGTTTATAATTCATTAAGTTTAGGAAATATAACTGAATCTTACCAATGAATTTTTCCTCATCCACAAAAGCAGACAATGACTGCTTAATAGCTCTCTATTTAATAACATAATAATTCACAAACATTTAAATATTGGGTCTGAAAAACTCTACAAAATTGTTGATCGAGCTTGAATGGGAATTCTCAATTTTTATTGATCTAAAGAAAAGAGTAGTTCCTTAATATTTTACTACTATATAAAATTGAATATAGAAAATAATTTCAGACACACAGTCCACTTTACCATGTGATATCATGTACCTTGCACTGCTCCTAACTTGTCCCAGCCAAGTCCTACACATTTTGCACCAGGTCCAAACAAGTGGGCCACCTGATTTTCTTCTTCATGCTCTAAACCAAATCCTCATTTTTAACATGTGTTCCAAACCTAATGCCTTACTCTAGTATCATAGCACCATCAGGCTTTGTTCATTGATCCTATCTCACAAATTAAAGGCTTTAGACAAAAGACACATCCTGGGTACCAGTTCAGACCCCTGTATTTATCTCAATTCATCACACTCTCACTATCTGCAACTGTGCTGTAATATTTAACTATATAAATATGTGTTACATTTGTTTATGGTATGCTGTTGAATGCCATTTTAACTGTGTAAAGTTGTGTTATGATTGGTTCTGTTGCCTTTGTTAACGATGTAAAGAATGTGTTACATTTCTTTGTCCTACATTTGTTAAATTACATAAAGATGTACATCATTTGTTTTATCATGCCTGCATAAGGCACATATTTGGTATAATAAAATTCTGAATGGCCAACAGCAATGTAGAAGAGGGCTAGCTTGGTTGCAGAGAGACTGAGTAGGTGGAGATAGAAGGAACTGTAAGAATGAAGAGAATGAGAGAAAGAGAGAGAGAGATTCCTGGGCCCAGGAACAACGCAGCCACCAGCAAGCCAGCCAAGGAGACAGCAGTAAAGGAAGGAAGGAAGGATGGAAGGAAGGAAGGAAGGAAGGAAGGAAGGAAGGAAGGAAGGAAGAAAAAAGAAAAAAGGAAAAAGCTCTGAGGAAAAAAATAGACACAGAAGAAGAGATTAAAATAAGAGCTATGATAATACTGAATATTCATCACAAGGAATAAATCTCCATGTCATGTTTTGGGAGCTGTTTGGTGGCCTAAAAGAAAGCCTGTTACATGGGACCTTCAAACCTAACTTGGCCCATATATACTATCTTAAATACCTTGCAATTCCCATGAAATAGCATCAAGCCAAGGAAAATTTTAAAAGAAATCATTTACGAACTCATGATTCTAAAGGGTAGTAGGTATCTTGACCATCATGGCAGAGTACATGATCACAGATAGGTAGGTATGTTGCTAGAGTGGTAGATGAGAACATACATGTTAAGATGATAACCACAACACAGAAAGAGAATTAAAAAAAATAAAATGAATTTGTGAAACCTCAAAACCATCACCAGTGACAAATATTTACCAAAAAGGCCTCATTGTCTAATATTTCCAGAACAATTCTACCAACTCTAAACCAAGCATTCAAATATGAAATGATGGAAGCCACACTTATTCAAACCACCATATTTCACTCCCTGGCCCCCATAATCGGATAACCATATAATATTGTAAAATGAGGATAGCCTGTGTTAAAAAGTCCCAACAGACATTCACAGTATCAATAAAGTTCCAAAGTCCAAATTCCAAAATATCTTTTAAAACTCAGGGCCATCTTTTAAAATGTAACCTGTATAATCAAATTGCAAGTCACATACTTCCAACATATGGTGACAGAATATATATATTACTTTTTCAAACAGGAGGAATAGAGGAATAGTAAAGAAATACTGGATCAAGGTAAGACCTTATCACTAAATCCTATAAAGTCATATCTCCTGTCAAAGGGCTTAGATGGTCATTATCTTTCTGCTTTGTTGGCTATAAGACATTTATGTCTATTGCAATAGTTCCACTCTCTATATATATCACTAACTGACTAATGTCTTGTGGCTCTGGTATTACCACCATTTTGGGGTCTCTAGAACAATAAAAGATTCACCTATATGGCCTTACATAATGACTTCTCTTGGCCTCCATGCATGGAGCCCCCTACTACTACCTGGCCATATAAACTGTCCTGGACCATGAAGGAAAATTCCATAACTGATTTACTCCTGTCTTCCTCATAACTCTAAAGAAAGGACCACATGTTGGATATCACAAATTTCAGCTGCCTGGGATGGCACCTGGCCCCTCCTTGAATAATATTTCTATAGACTTTGATTTGTTGATGTTTTCTTTTGTTTAAAATTTTCTTTATTTTAGGAGCAATAATTTCTTTAATCATTTTGTATTCATGAGTTGGAATATTAGATGGATAGAGTCTTGCCCTGGGGATACCACCCCTTTCCTTCCATATCATTTCAGGCATTCTTTAAACTACACATCTCTTTGATCACAAGAATTGTCTGCACCTCTAAATTTTCTAGTGCTCTCTTGCTCTTCCAATCATGTATTTTGTTTTTTTTTAATGTGATACTTCAACTCTTGCTCTTCTTCATTGTACATCTGCACAAGAATAATCATTAGTAACTATTTGACACAGTCAATATGAGGCAGAATTGAATCTCCTCTGTGAAATACATTAAACTAAAACTCTTCAACATAGCTCCAAGCAGATTCTTATGACAAGAGCCAAAAAGCCACATTATTTGATAAAACAACACAAGAATATCTCTAATCCAGCTTCTTGTATTGACTCTAAAAAAAAAGCCTCTCAAAAAAAATCTCTTGAGATGGGCCACCAGAGTCTGCACATTTTTCAGAATTCCCGTATTCTAATTACCTACTAGGATGACCTTTAAGCCCTGTTTACAGCCTGTAATGCTTTGCTATTTCAAATTTAAAAATGTTTCCATGTCTCCAAAACCAAGCATAGTTAGTTTTGTAATATCAACATGCCTCATGCTGGTACCCCTTCTGTTCTAGTTAGTTTTCTATTGCCATAATAAAATACCATGACCAAGGCAACTTATAAAAGAAAGAATTTAGTTTGGGGATCTGAGTTCCACAGTGTAGTTGACTCCATGACCATCGTATATGGGATCATGACAACAGATAGTCTGGCATGGCACTGGATCAGTAGCTGTGAGCTTTCATGTTATGACAATGACTATCAGAGAGAGAATGAGAGAGAGAGAGGTTGGTAATGTTATGGGCTCTGGTGTCTTCAAAGGATATCCCCAATTATAGTCCTCTTCCAACAAGGCTTTAACCCCTAATCTATCTCAAAAAGTTATAAATACATATGCAAACCTGATGAGTCTATACAACATTACTTGTAAGTATGTTTTTACGGCTGAACATTTGGTATTGGATAGCCAATATTTTCATTCTTCAAAACTGTATATAAAGAACTATAAACAACTAAGGAATATTGGGAGTAAGACATAGTATTTAAAATAACAATCATAAAGTTGATGAAATAATCCAAAAATTTAAAGATAACAAAATAAATAGTTCAATCAACTTAAAAAGAATGTACTTAAAGAGAATATTTTTCTTACTAATGTTCAAGAAGATTAAAACATAAGCCTTAATAAAAATAGAGGCAATGCAGTATTTAAAATTTGAGCTTAATAAAAGATAAAAATATTGAACTCAATCTAAAGAATAATAGAAAGAAACTCTTAACACTCCAGCTAGAAAAAATTAGGGTTTGGTTTGAGCAATTTAGTAAGATCATGAATTTAAAGGGATACAAACAGGAAATGAAGAAGCAAACATACCCTATTTGGAGATATTATAATATTATACATGTGAAAACCCCAAATTTATGTGACAAAACTTTTAGAAATTATCAACAATTTAAAAATGTGGTAGGATACAGAATCAACTTGAAAAAATTCAAGAGCTTTCCTAATCACCAACAGCAAACATACTGAGAAAGAAGTTATGGACTGGCTCCTATTCACAATAGTCTGAATGAAAAATAAAACCTCTAGAAGTAAGCCTCACCAAGGAGGTGAAGTCCATATACAAATAAATAGAAAACTTTAAAACTCTGAAGAAAATGACAAAAGGACATGAGAAATTGGTAAGACATTTCATGCTTACTAATTGATAGAAATATTATTCAGAGAATGACCATTGTATCATTGCCAATTTAAATATACAATGAAAGCATGAGAGTTAACATGTCACTCTTCACAGAAATAGAGACAAAACTGAACTGGCTTGGTTATTTATTTGTGCCAACCTAATATATCTACACAAAACATATTCAGAAATTCATATTGAAACACAAAAGTTAGTAGATAGCTAAATCAGTGATGACTAAGATTAGCAATGATAGAGGGATTACCATTCCATAACAATCTATATAATATATAGTTATGGTAATTAAAATAGCAAAAATATATGTAGATGAAAGGAATATAGTAGAATATCTAAACAGAAATACACATTACTAGAGAAAACAAACATTTGGAAAAGAAACTCAAAACATGAACTGCATAAAATGTAGCTTCTTCAGCTTATAGTACTAAGAAAATTGAATGTTCAAGAGTAAAATAATAAAATTAGACACATAGCATTCATTCCTCGCTTAAATTACAAATGGATCAAAATCCAAATTGTGATATATGAATTTTTGAAACTTATAGAAGAAAATATATGCAGCATCCTATAGCATACAAGTATAGAGAAAGAATTTTATGAATAGGTCTCCATTTGCCCAGGTATTAATATCATCAATTGAAAAGTGGAATATCAGAAAAAGACAAAAAAACTTCTATACAGCTAAGGAGATAATCAATCAGAAGAATAGAAACACTACACAAAGAGATTAAATCTTTTCCTGCTATACACTGAAAATCTAATGAATGAAAAACAGTTTTAGACAAATGACCTACTCAAAATGGGCTATATAGATCTGAACAGATAGTTCTCAAAAGAGGTAATAAAATAGCTAAGAAATATACCAAAAGTATTTATGACCCTTAGAAATTAGGGAA
The DNA here is from genome assembly GCA_004026605.1 of Ondatra zibethicus. Taxonomy (NCBI): domain Eukaryota; kingdom Metazoa; phylum Chordata; class Mammalia; order Rodentia; family Cricetidae; genus Ondatra; species Ondatra zibethicus. The sequence goes on along the minus strand of PVIU01012756.1, from coordinate 4,255 downwards.
ATTCAAATTAAACAACTTTCATATTTCATTTTCTAAGTCTGAAAGGCAAAGATAAAAGAAAAATAATAAACAAAACATGAAAGGATTCAAGAAAAAGGAAACACTAATTCACTTTTAGGGGCAATATGAACCTTTACATCTATTAATAAATTATCAATCACCATAGAAGAGCAAAACAAGATATTCCATGACAAAACTCTATTTCACCAATACCTAGCCACAAACCCAGCTCTACACAAAATACTAGAAGGAAAACTCCAACCCAAGAAAGTTGGCCATATCAACAAAAACAGAGACAATTAATGGTCTCAGCAGAAAATCCCAAAGAAGGGAAAAATGCACAAATTAACATCACCACCAATGAAAACTAAATTAACAAGAGATAGTAATCATTGGTCATTAATATCCCTTAATTTAAATGAACTCAACTCACCTATAAAAAGGCACAGGCTAACAGACTGGATATGAAAACAGAATCCATCCTTCTTCTGCTACAAGAAATACATCTCAACCTTAAAGACAGACATTGTCTCAGAGTAAAGGATTGAGAAAAATATTCCAATAAAATGAACATAAGAAACAAACTGGTTTAGCTATCATAATATCTAACAAAAGAGACTTCAAACTAAATGCAATCAAAAAGGACAAAGAAGGTCATTTCATATTGGTCACAGAAAAAAAAATCAATCAAGAAGTAATCTCAATACTGAACATCTATGCCCCAAATACAAGGGCAACCTCAGATGTAAAAGAAACACTTCTAAAGTTTAAATCATATATTAAACCCCACACACTAATAGTGGGAGACTTCAACACTACCCTCTCACCACTGGACATGTCAGTCAGACAAAAAATGAAAAGAAAAATAAGAGAACTAACTGATGTTATGACTCTAATGGACTTATCAGATATCTATAGAATATTCCATCCAGACAGAAAATAATATACCTTCTTCTTAGCACCTTCTCAAAAACTGACCACATACTCAGCAACAAAACAAACTTCAAAATACAAAAAAAAAAAAAATGGAATAACCCAATGTACCTTGTCAGATCACCATGGTTTAAAACTAGAAATCAACAGCAATATTAATTCCAGAAAACCCACAAACACATGGAAATTAAACTATGTTCACCTGAATCATCAATGGGTCAAGGAAGAAATAAAGGGAGAAATTAAAGACTTCCAAAAATTTAATGAAAATGACTACACAACATATCCAAATTCATGGGATACAATGAAAGCATTGTTAATAGGAAAGTTCATAGCACTAAATGCCTACATAAAGAAGCTGGAAAATTCCCACACTAGTGAATTAACAGAACATTTGAAAACCTTAGAACAAAACAAGCAAATTCACCTAAGAGATCTAGACGGCAGGAAATAATCAAACTGAGAGCTGAAATCAACAAAATAGAAACAAAGAAAACAATAAAAAGAATCAATGAGACAGAGTTGGTTCTTCGAGAAAATGAACAAAATAGACAAACCTTTATCCAAACTAAAAGGCAGAGAGAAAATATCGAAATTAACAAAATCAGAAATGAAAAAGGGACATAACAACACACCTGGAGGAAATACAGAGAATCATCAGGACATATTTTGAACACCTGTATTGCCCAAAATTGGAAAACTTAAAGGAAATGGACAACTTTCTGGATAAATATCACTTACCAAAATTAAATCAAAACCAGATAAGCAAATTAAACAGACCTACAACTGCTGAAGAAATAGAAATAGTCATCAAAAGTCTCCCAACCAAAAAAGCTCAGACATGATGGTTTCAGCTCAGAATTCTATAAGACTTTCAAAGAAATAATCCCAATATTCTTCAAATTACTCCACATAATAGAAACAGAAGGAACAATGCCAAACTCTTTTTATGAGGCTACAATTACCCTGATACAAACTACAGAAAGACATTACGATGAAGGAGAATTACAGACCAGTCTTACTCGTGAACATTGGTGCAAATATACTAAATAAAGTACTGGCAAATCAAATCCAAGAACACATCAGAACCATCATCCACCATTATCAAGTTGGCTTCATCCCAGAGATGCAGGGATGGTTCAACATATGAAAATCTGTCAATGTAATTCACCATATAAACAAACTGAAAACTAAAAACCACATGATCATCTCATTAGATGTCAAAAAAACTTTCAACAAATTACAACATCCCTTCATGATAAAGGTCTTGGAGAGAGTAGGGACATAAGAAACATACCTAGAGTACCAGTAGATCCATCCAGAGTGGTAAGTGTGTGCCCACCTTGCCAGACTCCCCAGGAAGGAAGTACAGGAACCCTCCAATCCCCTAAACTTTCTGGCCATTCAGCGGGACTTCTCCCTGCCTACTGGCTTTCTCGACGTACCCCATCCCAACTTACCCCCAAGCACCCCTTCCCATCTGCAGGGTCCTAGGATCCCCCAACTCATCCTGCTCTTGGGCTGAGGCTCTGGGGACACAGTGGTGAGTTCAAGGCTGCAGGGATTGCTTTGTTCCATGGAGCATCCAGGGCATCTACCAAGCCCGTCCTTTTTTCTGCAAGGTCCTTGGTCAGCAAGTGGCCCTGATCCAGTACCAGTAGATACATCCAGAGTGGTAAGTGTGTGCCTACCCAGCCAAATGCTACAGGAAGGGAGTACAGGAACCCTCCAATCCCCTAAATTTTCTGGCCATTCAGCAGGCCTTCCCCTGGCTACTGGCTTTCTCTACATATCCCACCCCAACTTGCCCCCAAGCACCCCTTCCCATCTGCGGGCTCCTAGGATCCCCCAACTCAGCCTGATCTGGGGCTGAGGATCTGGGGACACAGTGGTGGTGCAAGGCTGCAGGGGTTTCTTTGTTCCACAGAGCCGGCATCTACCAAGCCCGCACATTTGCCTGTGAGGCCCTTGGCCAGCAAGTGGCCCTGATCAAGTACCAGTACATACATCTGGAGGGGGTCAATAGATCCACCACCACAGCCTACTAAAGGGAGGAGGGGATCTGAGAGCCAACTCCAGTGCTGAGGAGACCTAAGAAAGGGCAGAACAATAAAAATCTCCAAGTACACAGTTAGTGTCAGCAAAAGTCGGATCAAGCCACAGAGACTCTCCTGAGCACATTTGAAGGAAGAGATGGGCAGGCGCAAATTCAAGAATTCCTCCAACAACCTGAAAAGCAACATGATAACACCAGAATCCAGCGAATATACAACAGGAAGACTTGAACAACGTAATACAGATGAAGTAGAAGAAATCGACTTTAAATGTAACATTAGGAAAGTGATAGAGACCATTGAAGAGGATGTGAAAAACTCCTTTAGAGAAATGGATGAGAAGACTAACAAAAAATTAGAAGAAATGAATAAATCACTCAAAGATACCCAAGAAAACAAAAAAAAAGCAATGAAACAGGTAATGGAAACAGTTCAAACTTGAAAACTGAAATGAGGGAATGAAGAAAACACAAACCGAGGGATGGCAGGATATGAAAAATCTGGGTAAATGAACAGGAATGACAGAGACAAGTATAACCAACAGAATAAAAGAGATAGAAGAAAGACTCTCAGATGCTGAAGATATGATAGAGAAAATAAACTCACTGACCAAAGAAAACAACAAATCCAACAAATTCTTAATACAAAACATCCAGGAAATCTGGGAGACCATGAAAAGATTAAACCTAAGAATAATAGGGGTAGAAGAAGGAGAAGAATTACAGCTCAAAGAGACAGAAAATATATTCATCAAAATTATAGAGGAAAACTTTCCCAACCTAAAGAATGATATTCCTATGAAGGTTCAAGAAGCATACAGAACACCAAATAGACTGGATCAAAAACAAAACAAAACAAAACCTTGCCATATAATAATCAAAACAAAAAACATACAGAATAAAGAAAGAATATTAAAAGCTGCAAAGGAAAAAGGTCAAGTAATATATAAAGGTAACCCTATCAGAATTAGACCTGACTTCTCTATGGAAGCCATGAAAGCCACTAAGAGATCATGGATGCAAGCCCAGACTATTATACCCAGAAAACCTTTCTTTCACCATTGATGGAGAAAACAAGATATTCCAGGATAAAAACAAATTTAAGCAATACATAGCCACAAACCCAGCCTTACAGAAAGTACTAGAAGGAAAACCACAACTAAAGTAAGCAAACAACACCCATAATAACACAGACATCTAACAACCCTCCACCAGCACAACTCAAAGAAGGGAAACACACAAACTCTACAACCAAAAAAAAAAAAACCA
>PVIU01012755.1:0-58680 GCA_004026605.1 Ondatra zibethicus | reverse complement strand
AAAGGGAGGGAGGGAGGGAGAAGGGAGAAGGGATGGACTGGGGAGAGCTTGGGGGAGTGAGAGGGTGGAGATGGAGGAAGGGTGGATATTGGAGAAGGGAATAAGATATCTACATTAAGGGAGTCATTTTAGGATTGGCAAGATACTTGGTTCTAGAGGGGATCCCAGGTGTCCACAGGGATGTCCCCAGCTAGGTCCTTGGGCAGCAGAGGAGAAGGTGCCTGATCTAGCCTTGTCCCATAGTCACATTGATGAATATCTTGATCATCACCATAGAAATTTCATCCGATGGATGGAGATAGAGACAGAGACCCACATTCACATCAGAGCAATGGACTGAGCTCCCAAGGTCCAGTCGAAGAGCAGGTGGGAGAAGATGAGCAAGGAAATCGGGACCGGGAGAGGCTGGTCCACCAACCATGACAGTGTGCCTGATCTAATGGGAGCTCACCAAATCCAGCTGAACCAGGACTGAATGAGCATATGATCAATCTGGAATCTCTGAATGTGGCTGTCAATGGGGGCTGACTGAGGAGCCAATGATAATGGCACTGGGACCTATCTCTTCTGCATGTATTAGCTTTTTGGGAATCGAGTCTATATGGATGCACACCTTCCTAGGCCGGGATGGAGAGGAGGAGGGCCTTGGGCTTCCCACAGGGCAGGGTATCCCGCCCCCTCTTAAGGGAGCACGGGAGGGAGGAGGGTTAGTGGGGGAGCAGGAGGGGACTGGAAGAAGGGGAGGAAGTGTAAATTTTTTTGAATGAAAAATAAAAGAATATTAAAAAAATTTTAAAAAAAGAAAAGGTAGATAAAGTTTTCCATTTAGATATCATTAAGGGATAAAGTGATCATTCCAGAACCATGAGATCAAGAGACTGAACATGTGAATTAACAAGACATACAAAGGAGCTGATATTTAAAAGTTAAAGACATAATCTATTCAATTCAATTCAATTATATCAGAAAATTTTCTACATCTGAAGAAATAAATAGACATTCAGATGCAGTAAGCATTTAGAACCTCATACAAACATAACCAGAGAAGAACTTATCTGTGATATATTGTAGTCAAAATATCAAAAATGCAAAGTGAAGAAACAATATCAGAAGCTCAAAGGGACTATGTTGAACATATAATGATATCAGAGCTCTCATCAGTAACTGTACAAGCCAATAAAGTACAAAATGATGTTTCCAGCAGTGAAAATATTAGCTTCCAACCAACTACAACCAGCAAAATTATCTTTGAAAAGTATTGAATAAATACTCATTTCAATATAAACACAAACTAAAGCAGTTCATAATAACCAAGGCAGCATTGCAGTAAATATGCTGTGTACAGAGGAGGAAAAATGTCTCAGTAGTAAAAACAAGGGAATAACAAATTTCATTAGAAAAATCTATGAAGAAAGATAGGTAGGACAGAATCCATCATGTCTAACACAGTAAACCAGCAACCCGAAAAAGGAAAAAAGAATTACAGTCAATCAGAAAAGAGGTCAATAAAATCAAAGGAATTAGTAAACAAGTTGCAATAATAACCTCAAATATAAATGTCCTTAATTCACCAATAAATAGAGACAAGTGGATTGCTTTAAAAAACAGGATCCTGGAACTGACTCAGTAGCTGTGGCCCAGCATGCTAAAGTCTTGGGTCTGATTCCCAGTCAAAAACAAAACAAATCAAAAGAAAGAAAACAAAACCTAACTAAGAACAACAACAAAAGCCCACAAAACTAGATACAACTACCTCTTGTCACCAAGAAAGACAAACTCTCGGTAAAGATACCCACAAATTCAGAGTCAAGACTGGAACTCCATCATTATTCAAACAAAAGCTGAAAATACGATGTGATAGCTCCCTGAAATATGGTAAAGTCGATGTCAAAGCAAAACTAACCAGAAGAGATGAGGAATGTTGCAATATAATAATAAAGGGAACAATTAATTTTAGGGTTCCAAATTTCATAAAATATAATAGGCATAAGAGTTATTATAGAACCTTATACAATGATAGTGGACTTCTAACCCAGCCACAGAACCTTTGACCTACAAGTTGTCTGCCTGCAAGATGTGCTGGAATAATGGTGGTGCAAAAATTGTGGGGGTGGCCAAGCAATAATTGTTCCAACTTTAGATCCATGCTATGAGAGGGAGCCCATTCCTGATACTGCCTGAAGGGCCAGGAACTAGAGTCTGGATAGCCCAGAGATCAAGGATAGAGATCCAACATGACCAAAAAAAGAAAAGAAAAAGTCAATGAAATGATTCCTAATGATATTCTGCTATACTCATAGACTGGAGCTTAGCATAATTATCATCAGAGACTTCATCCAGCTACTGATGGGAGCAGTGCAGAGACACACAGCCAAACATTAGGCAAAACTCAGAGAATCCTGCAGAAGAGAGAGAGGGAGGAAGGACTGTAGGATCCACAGGGGTCAAAAAATCACCAGAAAATAGCCCACAGAATCAACTAACAAGGCCTCAAAAGACTGAAGTTACAATCTGGGAGCATGTATGGATCTCACGTAGGTTCTATGCATCTATGCTATGGTTGTATGTTTAGCTTGGTGTTGCTGTGAGACTCCCAAGAGTGGAAGTGGGGACCGTTTCTGACTCTTTTGCCTGCTTTTGCAGTCCTGGTCCTCCTACTGAGTTCTTTCATCCAACCTTAATATGCCTAGTTTTCTTGTAACTTGACATGCCATGCTTGGTGGATTTCCCTGGAGGCCTGCTCTTTTCTGAAGGGAAAAGAGGAGGAGTGGATCTGGGGCTGGGAGAACAGACAGAAGTGGGAACCACTGTTGGGATGCAATATAGGAGAGAAAAGTAAAATTTTCAAAATTAAAATAAACAATAGTGATGGATGTATTTAATATGCAACTCTTGTCTTTAGATAAATCATCTAAACTGAAAATCAACACAGAAACCTCAGACTTAAAATACATTATTAATTAAATCTGACTAATAGATATCTATAGATTCCATCCAACAGAAATGGGATATACGTTCATCTCAGCAACTCATGGAACCATCTATAAAATAGACCATATTCTGAGTTAAAATAAATCCCAGCAAATAATACAATCAAAACTATTTTTTCTATGTTAGCAGATCATACTGAATAAAGCTAAAAACCAACAGTTAGTCCAACTCTGGAAGCTGTCCTAGGACCTGGAAACTAAATAATATACTCTTGATCAATAAGTCACTCAAAAAATCAGGAACAAAACATTTAAATTTTTAAAGTCATGACAATTAAAATAGAACTTACCAGACTTTTGTGATATAACTAAAGCACTTCTAATGAAGAAGTCATAGATATGAGTGCTTACGTTAAAACAACATAGATCTTCCTAAAAAATAATTGTGCTAGTTTGGTTTTTAAGACTGATTTTATTTTTAAATTATGCACATGCATGATTCTGATTCTGTGGAAATATATGCACATGAGTGGAGGTTCCAGCAGAGACTAGGATAGTGTTGCAATCCCTGGAGCTGGAGTTACAGGTAACTGTGAGCCACCTGATGTGGGTAATAGCCCCTCTTTAGGAGCAGTATGCACTGTTAACTTCTGAGCCATGCCTAGAGTAATTAATTTACTGTTGACATTACTTAATCCATAATCACACGGGAAGAAAATATTGATGGGGAATTATCTAGATCAGTTTGGTCTGTGGCATGTTTGTGGGGCGGGGGTTTGTCTTGATTGTTAATTGATGTAGAAAGACTCAGTCCATTGTGGGTGACACCATTCCCTAGGCTGAACTATGAGACTGGAAAAAGGTTGATGAGAACAAGCCGACTGGCAGCTGGGGTGCATTCCCTTCTCTCCACTCGTGACTAGCTCCCTCAGTTTCTGCCTTGGCTTATCTGAAATGAGCTGGATTTGCATGCCAAAGTAAATTCTTTCTGCAAAGTAATAAAATGTTGACACCTTTCAACATTTTACATTCTACATTGTCCCCCATGGCATTTAACTTGCGCAGCTTATAGCTCATTCTTAAGGGTTATTCCTCTGTTTATTCCTCTGCCTTTTTTAGCTGTTTGTTTTTCTGTCTTTTAAATATCATCTTACTACAAAATTAATAGGAATGATATTATCCCAGTCTCAAAATTTCACAAACTGTATTATATCAATATCGTATATGCTCATCAGTTTCCCAATGAATGAAAAGTCTGGGCAGCTTAGGATAAGAACCATGTCCCATCCTAGTGCATTTTAAGCTGTGTGTCACATTCTCCAGATTGGCATGTAATTTTTTCTAAATATAATTTTTTTGCCACTGAGCTTCATGAAAGGCTAATAGAATTTTTTGAATTTTATTTCCGTGTTCTCTGAAAAATAGAATAAGGCTGTAGCCAGAATTATTTTACAGAGCTTGTAATACTGGGCAGAAAGAGAATCACCATTCCTCTGAACACCTGGAGGCTCACTGGGTTCCACTAATTGTGATTTTAAAATGTTAATGTAATTACCACATATGATAGCTGAGAGCGCATCCTGCTAGATTCTTCAGGAATGCTCACTGCATTGTGGTGGCTGTGTAAGACCACTATTCCAATTTGAATAAACAAGGAATGTTTTGTTTTCCAGAGCAACCATAGTGACAGCCACATTCTAGAAATTTCTAAGCAAATCTACGTTATACCCTGTTTTAGTTTTAGATCTCCAAGGAGAACCTAAGGTAAGGATTATAGCTCAAATAATTTGCCAGGTATAGACAATGGTGAAGGAAAGTGCGTGGGTGAAGAAGAAACTGCTAAGGATGTGCTTTTGTGCAGCCCAGCACAGTATATTCCCACTTGAAAATTTGTCTTTTGTATAAAACGGCTATCCCAACCAAGAGGAAAAGGTGTATCTCCACCAACTTCCAGATTCATTTAAGAACTTTTTCTTTCCTTTGAGGGTGGGGGTGATTGATTCTGCTCTGCTTCTGACTGGCTGCTTTTCACAGTTGGTGGGAAAGGATTAATCCCTCATTCACCCCATGTGTGGAGTTCAGTGTAGTCACATGAACAACACATAGTATCAAGTGTTCATGAAATTCGTGCATTTGACGTTCAGAAAGCTACAGTACAAGGTTGAGTTCCTAACAACACCTTAGTTTAAGCACTAACTCTGCAAAGATTAATGATTATTTAAGTTTTCTCATACAGGCATCAGTATTTAGCTGTAGAATCAAGTTGAGTCATTGAGTTTGAGCATCCATGTCTAACAAAAACACTGGAAAGCGTTATTCTACCATCTACCACAGTGACAACTGGAATGAATTCCCAGTGGGAATCCTGGTATTTGTGTGAAAACACATGCCTCAGAAAAATACCAGCCAAGAAGATGTTTAATTTAGCATTCTGTGAAATCAATAGGAAAATTTGAAAACATTTTAACCTACACACTGACTTTAGAATACGCACACACACAAGCACACGCACACATATGCACAGACACGCACATACCACAACAATAATTATAGATGAAGAGGCCATGAACTCAAGATACAATGCACTCATAGACAAAATTCTCAAACAATATGTAATTCTTCAGACCCAAACTTAAATCACAGTATTATTTATAAGCCAAATAGTCTTCAATGTAGTTCTGATAGCAGTATTTGTCTATTAATTGGAAGGCTGACCAGAACTGTGGCTGAGTTTGTTTTCATCACAAATGGATTCTTCTAGACTTGACAACTTTCCACATTTTCAAATGTTTTCTCTTTGCCCTACACAAACTCATCTCCCATTGTGTGACTCTTAAAGCTTGCTTTAAATCTGTTTGAAGTCTATCACTTAACTGCTTTAGAGTTTTACTTTGCTTTAATGCTCCTTCAAAAATGCCTGCCTCTTGCTGCTCTTGCTCAGCTGACTCCTCTCTGGATGCGGTCTTTCTGAAATCCTCATAGTCATCTTGAGGGATGACTATATTTATCTCTGAGCATTTTAAAGAATCATCTAAGATTGGGCTTGTACCCAAAGTAAGCCTTTTCATTTCACAATGTCAAGATACTTCCCCTGTAAATTTTTACACAGCACATTACCACTATAGGCCTTGTATTCTTAAGATGTGTGATAGCAAAAGCACAAACTAGTATTTCTCATAGCTACTGACTATTCCATTTAGCTACCTAGTGTACCAGGTAAAAACAAAATGTGACATGAATGTCTTTCCTAAAATTAACTTCCCACTGAGTGTGAAAGTTACAAAATTATTTCATAGGATTGTTAGGTGAGCTAGTTGATTCTCAAAATGGCATGATGCCTTGTGTTAGTTACAGCATTGTTTCTTTTGCTGCACCTTTTATGGTATAAGGTAAATCTCATGTACTTGACATTAGAGGACTTCTCTAGCACAGGAATGTGATAACTTCCAAGAATGCATAGTCCACAACTATGTTGCTCATCCAAAGATTTAATCATAAAAGATAAATTGCAGAGTGTATCTTTATAATTAGCCTTGCCCAAAAGATCAGTGCCAGCATTTTCTTTCTGTTGCTCTCCAAGGTGAGAATTTATGCTTCTAAAGCCACCTTTAAGCTTCCAGAGACTGTGTTGATGTCCGTTGTGAGTGCTGCCACTGAAGGCCATGATGAGTGTATGGGCAATACAAATTGGACTTGGTTTGTTTGTTATTTATTTATTTGTTTGGGTGGGGAAGAGCACAAGAGTGTGAGGGTGGAGCTGCGAGGAATGGGAAGCAATTGGGATCTGGGTTCATTGTATAAAATTCTCAAATAATCAATAAAAAATCAACTGGATGAACTAGAAAATTTCTTAAGCATCTATTCTGAATCATATGTAGCTCTTTACAAACACGTGACTTCTTAAAAATCCATGTAAGCATTGAGGTAAATGAAACCAGAAGCTGGTGCTTGTCTTGGGATTTGAATCTATGTCCCTCAATATACTGTGGTTGAGATTTTTTATTGACATTTCTGCTACTTCAGGAAGTTAAACTTGTGAGTTGAATCATTTTTGTTCCTTGTGTCTTTTTGAAATTTTTCAGTTCAATCCTTCCTAAGGCAGCGTTTGGAAGCCCTGGTTTGTGGAACACATTTTACCAAACCATCTCCCCCCTGTTCATTCTCAATGATATTCTCCCAATCAAAAGCAACAGCCTTGAACCACTTGCTCACTGAGGCTGAAATTCATGTAATTGTGCATTTTAGGAGATTTGGTGTCCTTCAACATGGGAAGAATCCTTGCTCAACGGATCCTTTTCAGACAGGTCTGAGAAAGTGAGGCAAGTTAAATGCAATCCTTCATTTATGTTAATCCTTGGAATTGAAATACTAGATTATTAAAGTTACCTGCCTCATAACAATGAACCAATGTCCGAGGACCCCCACCTCTATGCAAGTTTCACACAGAACAGTTCCTCAGAGGCTGAAGCATGACCCCGACTGCAGGATGACACCCCACAAAGCAGCTCAACCAGTCCAGCGTGCATCCATCACATACCTTTCACAGGAAAATCAATCAGCTTGCCAGAACAAGGCAGCAAGTTTTTGACACTGTCCCAAAAGAAAATTGTCACTGTCCCAAAAGAAAAGAGTATATTAACTTTCCTTAATTTCATAGACATGAAAGCAATAGGTCATATTTCTGGAAAGATCTGGACAACTAAATACACTTCTGTGCAGCTTTCTCTCAATATTTGGTGATGTTTAAACATAGCCTATGGTCCTTAAGTGAAGCCATCCCCTACTGTTAGGGACACGTTTTTTTCCTCCCCTGCCCACCCCAAATGGACTCACAGTTCTTTATTTAGCACCATAGCAAGACTCATGTCCTAGTGCTGCCTTCACTTGGCTTGGCCTCAGTTATACAAACCAACCGCACTCCACTGGATGGCAGCTGCTGTAGCAATGTGCCTGCCCTTTCCAAAGTCATGAGTGGAGATTTTCCACCCGCAGCACAGTGTCAGGAACAGAAACCCAAAAAATCAAAATTCTCTGGGGCAAGCAAGGGAGAATTCCAGTATCCTAGTCCTGCTACGAAGGTGAGGCTATCTCATCTACTCCCACATACAGGATGATAGTAAAAGCTGACAGGTTTTTAATTGATCGTGTTGATCCTAACACTATGCAAACTTCCCTGCGTATATTATCTCATTTAACACATTACATTTTTAAGGTCACAAGTATGAAAATTGTCTATAAAGTAATTTGCCAAATTCTTAGCTACTCAAATGCATTCCTATCATATGTTTTAAATCATAAATGTTTTTAATTCAGTTGAGCTGTTGCTTGTCCCCTGTTTGCGGTCTGTGTGGACTGTCAGCTCCCAGCTGCTTTGCAATGCCAGTTACATATCTGTGGCCCGCTAATCTCTCCCCACCATGCCAGTTTCCCTGCTCCTGACCACAGAGTGACAAACCAGCTCTGTCATGCCATGGAAAACAGGACTCAACATTTCAGGACAGCCAACCCATCGAAGAGTTCCCTGGGCTGTGAAAATCCTCTTAAACACTTGCATATTGCTCTAACCACAGATTCACCTGCTTCTCTTGGGTCCCAGGGGTCACTGAGGGGTCCTTCATCATCTGAAAACTCTCAGCACAACCACAGACAAAGTATGGCTGCTTTTGGCACCAGAGACTATCTAAACCTGCAGTGTGATGGTACAGAGTAGTGGGTATATGGGTTGGAAGGAGAATCCTGTTTTCAGGCTACCCCGAAAGTCAAGGCATTTCAGGACCTTGAGCTGGTGTTAACCTTTGGCTCTGCTCAGAGCCCAGGTGGAGTGTCTGTTGAAGCTGGTTGGAAAGTGCCAGTCAAATACAGATGAAACTGCTTTCAAGAGTGAATGCTGACCATCACACATTTCGGCTGAGTTCAGATTGTGTGTTTCACGACCACATTCAGCGAAGACTTCCAGGAATGTTCTCAGATCCTAGGTTGTTCCGTGGTTCAAACATCACTGCTTTGGCAGGATTAGTGGCACTGCTTGAATCTGACTTAGCCAGCTGTTCATTGACTGCAAGCCATCATCCCACGAAACGTAGGTATGCTACTCTATCTCAACTTTTTCTCTAGTGGGCTTCTTTACAAGCTTCAACATTGGTCCCTCTCTGGGACTCTGATCCAGCATGACTGGAGATTTTTATTTGCTTTTATATTGTGTTAACATGCAAATTTTTATTGATTGATTTTGTTTCATTTTGTTTGATACAGGGTCCTACGTAGCCTAGATGGGCCGGAAATTCAATATGTAGCCAAGGATGACCTTTGAACTGTTTCTCTAGACCTTTGACTTGCCTCTAGAATCCTGGAATGACAGGTCTATACCCACATGCCAGTCCCAATTTGATTGACTTGTGAAGTTTAAACTGGCCTAGAATTTCTGGGAAACATCTCTTTTGGTGGTGATGTATCATCCTTTTTATATTCTTCTGGAGTCAATTTGCTAGTACTTTTATAAGTTGGTTCTATTCTTGTTTGTCTGTGTTCATAAAGGGTGTTGATCTGCTATTTTCTTAGGCTTTTAGTGCAAGCACCCTAAGAGTCTATGTGCTGGTAGCATTTTTCACCTTAAAGTATTAACAGAATTCACCACTAACCATTTGGGCTGGGAGTCCTATTTGTTTGGAGTTTTCTTATAGGGATGGATTCATTTCTTTACTACATATAAGGCTATTCAGATTTTTAAAACTTCATCTTGAATCAATTTTGATAAACTGTGATTTTTTTTTCCTTTTTAGGTTTACACCCATTCATTCATTTACAAGATATAACAAAACAAAATATAAGATAAAACAAAACCTATCTATCACATTGAGGTTTGACAAAAGAGACCAGAAGGAAAAGAGCCCAAGAGAAGGCATAAGAATCAGAAACCCATTTGTTCGCATGTACGTGAACTTAAAACACTAAACTAAAGCCATAATGTAAGTGCAGAGACCCTGGTGAGACCCGTGCAGGCTCTTTGCATGCTGCTTCAGTTTCTGTGAGTTCATAAGAGCTTTGATCATGTTGAATTAGGGGCCGTGTTTTCCTGGTGTCCTCCATCCCCTTTGGCTCTAACACTCTTTCCCCCTCCTCTTCAGTGGGGATTCCTGAGCTCTGAGGGGAGGGATTTGACAGTGACACCCCATTGAAAGTGGGGATTCCTGAGCTCTGAGGGGAGGGATTTGACAGTGACACCCCATTGAAAGTGGGGATTCCTGAGCTCTGAGGGGAGGGATTTGACAGTGACACCCATTGAAAGCTGAGTGTTCCAAGGTCTCTCACTCTCAGTGTAGTGTATGGCTGTGGGTCTCAATATTTTTTTCCCAATATTTTTTGCTGGAGGAGGAAGCTTCTTCTCTGATGATGGGTGAACAAGGCAGTGATCTATGAGTACAGCAGAACATCATTAGGAGTCATTTTATCTCTACTCTTTATTCTGTTTTCTTTCTTTCTTCTTTATAGAATGGTAGTATTTGCTATTGCCTATGTCTCTGGGCCATGTAGTCTCAGCTTCTTGGAAAGCCAAACAATATTGGATAGGAGTTCTATCTTGCGGAATGGACCTTAAATCAGACCAGTTATTGGTTGGTTACTCCTACAAAATTTGCACCACCTTCGCCCTAGCATATCCTGCAGATATTACATTGTTGTTAAAAGTTTGTGACTGGATTGGCTTTAATGTTTCTCTTTTGCTAGTATGCAAAGTACCTTTCTGTAACGAAGACCCTGGAACACAGGGGCGAAGGCTCTATGCAGGCACCAGATCAACATTCATGCTCAATAATTTGTGTAGGTGTTGTCTTCAACAATGGGAGAGCAATCTATTGTCTTGGCAACAGCCTGAGTAGTTTGGAGATTCGTATAGTACCTCTTTGGCCAACAATTCAATTAGATATAACCCAAATCCAGTACTGGAAGCTTTGTTTGGTTATAAGAAAGGCTAATCGGGCTCTGTCTCTTCCATTATTAATTTGTCTCTTCCATTATTAATTATTAATTATTAGATTATCTTCACATATGTATCTATTTTAGGAGATTTCTACTGTATTAGGTTTCCAATCTACCCCTCAAATGGCCCTTAAGTTTAGCTGTCTCTTCTCATATTCCCTCCCACTACTCCCATTCCTTTCCCATCCCCACTTGATGCTCCCATTCTAGACCCATCTACCCATCCATAAGTGTCTGTTCTATTTCCCTTTCCTAATGAGAACTATCTGCTCCCTCTAGTACCTTACTCTATACCTAACCTGTGGTTATGTGGATTGTCGCTTGTTTATCATTGATAATATCCATATATGAGTGAAGACATACATCATATTTGCCTTTCTGGGTATGGGATACTTCACTCTGAATAATTTTTTTCTAGTTCCATCTGTATGCCTGCAAATTTCATGATGCCAACTTTTAAACAGCTGATTCATACTATATTGTATAAATGTACCATCCTTAACCATCCGGGAAATGCAAATCAAAACTACTTTGTAAAAGTTAAGCCTCAAAACAAATTCATACAATTTTTGTTTGTTTTTAAAATAAAGAAGACTTATAGGGTGCATTAGGGCTTAGACACAGCTAAACAGCTCTGTAGGTTACATAAACTCAGAATCCATATCTGACCCAAAGCACTCATGTATTGTCTATGCAATGGGTCAAATTGAAGCACTCCATTCTAGCCAATACTTTTCAGGATACAGCACTAAATAAAGGATGCTTTCGAGTTGACGCACACCTGTGCTCCAGCAAATGCGCAACGCAGCAGGGGAGTGACTATAATGCTTGATTCTCCAGAGCAGAGCTGGACTAGCATGGGAATAATCCATACTTCTTATTGTGGAGCAAAGAAAGGACTTGACAATAGACCGAATAATTTATCTCAATTCAAAATAAACATTTGCACAACATATTTTCCTGAGCATAAGAAAAATGTATGTGAAGAAGGGAAACTATATTGCTCACTTCTGTTGAAGAGTGCACCACTTAAAAAATTGTATTTATCATTTGAGTATGTGTACATGTTCATGCGTTGGCAAATATGACCAAAACAGGCATGTAGAGATGAGACAGCTTTTGGGAATGAATTTGGAAGTCCATTCTCTCCTTCACCTGTGGGTTCTGCATTGCTCTGGGGTCATCAGGCTTGCTCAGCCTGCACTTCTACCTGCTGAATCATCTCACAACCATGAAAGTTCTGTTCCTCCACTTTAGAGAAAAATGTTGCTTTCATCTGATTTGTGGCTATCATTGTTGGGCTGACAACAGCAAAGCACACAAACATATGTGATTTCCTCTGAGTGTATTTTCCTCTGATTTCAGAGAATAAAATTTAAATCTTATTAAAGTTAGAAAGCAACCCTTACCATTGAGGTCCTAAACCAGAATCTGATCTATATAATCACCATTTTTCCGCTTATCACCAAGAACTGGAGGACAGACAATTTACTTTTTAGGCAAAGTGGAAATATCATCAACTGCATTTCTTCTGTATTTCAGCTCTGATGAAAAAGAGAATGCTTTGGGGCTTGGTAACTTTTTCAAATATTAAAATGCCAAGAATGGTGCCTTTCTCTAGTAATGTGATTGGCAGGAGAATGTGGGTGTGTCCTCCTTGTAGTCACTTTGTCTCATTCAGCAGACTAACCTTTCATTAAAAAAATAATCCTAGGGACTTTAGGAAAGTGAGAAGCAGAAAGAGAGAAAAGAATGCTTGAAGTTCAGAAATTCTGAGTAAAAAAAAAAGAAGATAATGCCTTTGATCATCTGAAATATAGCCTGAAATAGAAAGGAAGAAATCCGTAAATTTCCTGATTAATGACCCTGTGCCACAGTCACTAAACAGGTACCAAGACATCTAAAGAGAGTTTTATAGGCTGTGTAAGGGTCCAGGACCTTGGTTCTATAGATCATTAAATCTTATGTGCCCAAGGACAGTGTATAACTAGCAGGCATGATGCTAGTGTGTGTAAGTTAGATTAACATAACTGCAGAGATCAATAACTACATGAGATTGCCCAGTGCATTAGACCAAGTGGGATCATAAAGCTTTGGAGAATTAGGCAAATTCATTCAACTGACCAAGAATATCAGGATGTATACCTCAAATATTTTAAAATATTGTTAATTGAACTTGTTCTCTGACAATTTTATGCAGGGGTACAGGGTACTCTGACTACTGTCATTGAACCTGCACTCAACTCCTTCCCACCCCTCTATCCCTCCTCTGCATTACAAGGTCCTTTCATACAGTCATACCATCTTTTGTTTCAAAAGTGGTAATTTTGTACAAGTACTGATATAAGATTCCCCTCTGAATGCTGTAAATATGTTTTATTACCATTGATTAATAACAAAGCTGCTTTGGGCCTATTGCAGTGCAGAATAGGGCAAGGCAGGAATTCCAAGCAGAGAAAGAGGAGAAAAGAAAGCAGAGTCAGAGAGATGCCATGTAGCTGCCATTGCAGAAGCCCCAGAACCTTACCAGTAAACCACGAGCTTCATAATTAAAATATTAAATAACAGGAATGTGTTAGTTTAAGATGTAAGAGTTAGTTAATAAGAAGCCTGAGCTAATAGGTCAGGCAGTGTTGTAACAATACAGTTTCTGTGTGATTATTTCAGGTTTCAGTGGCCAGGAACAAAGGAGCAGTCTTCAACTACAAAGTTCATGTATTTATTTCACTTTTAGAAGAAGCAAAGTTTCTTAATTTTGTGTGTGTGTGTGAGTGTGTGTGTGTGTGTGGTATAACTAAATAATACACAAATATGCATATTTGAAACTTTCCTGTCTTTTCCTGTTTACACTATAAATGTGTCTGTTGACAGAGAATAACTCATTAAAGTGTGATCAGTTTCAATTACCTAATCATTATGATGGCAATAATCATTGCCATTGTCTCACACAATCGATAGCAAAAGAATTGTCAATAACAGTAGTGGAACTAGATACTGAAGTTAGCAGCTTCCATCTCTTGCCTGTTGGGACATATATCTTGAAAAAGGTAGGGTGACTCAAATAGTCAGGTAAATGACTATTATTTAGACAACATCTAACAGACATAGTTTCTCAAGGTGCAAAATGTAAATGCTATGAATACCTCAAATATATTTTATATGTGGATATATAGATATAGATAGAGAGAGGTATATTCAACAATGCTTAGAAATTAGTATAGATATTACATGTCTATAAAGAGTATGGTAAAATAAATATAAATAACATTATACAGACTGAGCAGGTTACTGTAGTTATGTTTTTAAGAAGGTACATATACAGACAGACATGTATGAACCATTGATGGAAAAAGAGGCCATAAGCTTGAAAAAGAGCAAGGGAAGATGTGGTACAAGGAAAAAGGAAGGGAAATTATGCAATTATATTCTCAAAAAATGAAAGTAACTCTTTAAAGGAGTATGGTGACAAAAATGGCAATTTAAAAGCAACAGAGTAAAGTTATCACCTAACTAAAGAGACGACAAACTCGTTTTGGATCATTTGAATAATATTCAAACATTGGAAGTTGTTTTTTTTTTTCTAAATGATATACCAACAGCCAAAGTTTCGTGGCAAACTGAAATAGAGCATGGTGCTTTAACCAAGCCATATTTTTTGCTTTAAGTCAGGGATACAAGAGCTTCAGGAGCAGGAAATGTGGTGAGAGTGGAAAATATTTAATAAAGAGTCATCTCTCGGCAGGCAAATCACTATGTCATGGAATGAGTCAGATGACTGCACTAGTCAGCGCTGTGGGGAGAAGTGCTGGTGTGCAGTTTCTTTCCATCCAAAGAGGAGCAAGTACAAAGCTGTAATGGAGTGGGTGAGAAGAGGTGTGGACTCTACAATACTCATTCCAAGAATGAATAAGAACTGGGAGTGCTATTTTTATAAATTATGAACACTAAGGGGAAATGAATTAAACACTGACACACCTAAGGGATTTGAATTTCACTGATTGGAGTCATTTCTACAGCAATCTAGTGAGGACAAAGGGAATATTGAGTTTTGAAAAATTATAGAGTAGTGAAATTCAAATCCCTTAGATGTGTCAGTGGTTCTGGTACTGTGAAGCTGATAAACAATCTCCTGTCCCAACAAGAATTGTGGAAACTATTTGAACACAGTAGTCAAGTATTTCTATAACCATCTGCTCCACAAAACAATAAGTGATGGATGGTGCACATGCTAGGTGATGGATAGTGCACACATAAGCAGAAGGTCCAAAGATCCCATAAAGACCATTTGAGGGTCAAGGAGTAGATCCTTCATTACATTGAGTCCTCTCATCAAGGGCAAAAAAATGCTACTGGAGATCTATCTGCCCCTTCTATCTGCCCACTGAGAAATCTGAAACCATCGATGTTTTCCAGAGAAAATCCCTGAAGGATGACCTTTGGAAGGTCACACCTGTACAAAAACTGACACACACTGGCCAGAAGATGAGTTTCAGGGACAGGGTAATTTTAGCTCTTTTCTTACATACTACATTAAAGGGGAGACTGTTTTAATCAAAAGTATATGTTCTTGAGAGGATATGAGCAATGGAAACAGAGTATTTACATATTGCATATCCCTCTCAATTCTACCCACTGTGACAATGGCCACTTTGAAAAAAAAAATAGAGTCAATGAGCTCCCACTAGCTCCAATCAACTGTTTCTATGGGTATCCCTATTATGGTCCTGGCCCCTTTGCTCATAGTATTGCTCACTGACCCCTGACTGACAGCTGGGGAACTAGCATAAGAACTAGCCCTCTAAATGTGGGTGACAGTTGTATGGCATGGGCAGTTTGTGAGGCCACTAGCAGTGGAAACATTATTTATCCCTAATGCATGAACTGGTTCTGTGGAGCCCATTCCCTATGGAGATACCTTGCTCAGCCTAGATATAGTAGGGATAGCCTTGGTCCTGACCCAAGTGATGTGGCAGACTTTGTTGACTCCCCACAGGAGGCCTCACCCTCTCTGAAGAGTGGATGAGAGGATTGGGTGGGGAGAAGGTAGGGGAAGTGGGAGGACAGGAGGGAAGGGAGACTGGGATTGGCATGTAAAATAAGATTGTTTTAAGAATAAAAAGAAGTTAAATCCACATATAAACACGCACGTACATGCACGCACACATACACACACACACACACTCAATAAACTAGACTTCTCTCTGTCACTATTAAGTTGAGAAGCAGGCATTGGCCCTGTGAGTACAGGATGAAACTTGCTTTTTTATAGAAATGCTGTAAGAAACCCATTACAGAGAACCCAAAGTTGTATTAGAAAATAAGAACAAGATCATCAGTGTTAATCGTGCAAAATGACCTGAGTTCATCATTTGCCTTGAGAAGCGGCTCCAAGGTTGAGTTTTTGTGGTGTTACATTCTCTCGTGTGGTAAACAAATGTGGTATTTGGTTTGGATTCTGTTTAGTTGGTTGGTTGGTTTTAAGCTATCAAACCTTGACACTCTTAAATTTATGCAAAGATATAACCCCAACATGTATTATAAATTCTGCTAATGTACTTATGTTTTGCAATCTCCTGTCTCTCAGTGCTGAGATAATGAACTATGGAAGTTGTCATAGGGACACATTAGCACGAGTCTAGGCAGTAAAATAGACAAGAGAGTCTTCCTTTAATTCTAATACTAGGGTCCCATTAAAAATCCTAAAGGGGATCTTGGCTGATAAGATAAGGATGAACCAGTGAGAGGAATATTCAAATTCTAGAAAATCATTGTCTGTTCCTTCACAGTCAAGCTGTATTCATAATGTTTTAGAGATGAATACTTGTGTCATATGACACTAAACATGCTCACATTCATAACTACAACATGGTGAACTGGCTATTAAGTAAATAATGTTTATTATTTGGTCAATATTAATGAAACTGTATATTGCCTCTGATTATCTAATAATACATAGAATCCATTTTTAAGGTGTGTCACTATAACTTTTAACTGCTGGGTCCATTTAATCCAAATAAGTAATGTCTGAAAAGTCTGGTTGTTCTCGTCTTTAAATGCTCACTATGTGGTGAGGTTTTGCTTGTCACTGCATCATCCTGCCTCTAACACTGAGATAATAAGGGCACAAGCATTTAGTTGTTGCTTCTGTTATCATTTTTGCAAAGGAAAATATTTACTTATTTCTTATGCTTAGTCTAATAGCATGGTTTCTCCTTAGAATTACCCAGCTATTTCATGCTCCAGTGGACATGTAACTTGCTTGTTACATGCAAGAGCATCCTTTTGAATCAGACATTGCTTAGACTAGCTTCTCCAGAGCTCCTTGCTTCTGTATCAGCCCCTGATGCAAACTGTATAGCTACGAATTCAGTAAGGAGGTACTAAGTCTTTGTTTTTCAGAGGCTGCCACCATTCTCTCTGTAAATCTTTGTATCAGTGCACACACCTCCACCACCACTGGTGGTCTCTAGACTACTTCTCACTTTACACGTGATTTGAAGTGCCTCCATTTGCTGTTCTTTGAGAGGACAGTAGAATCTTTTCTTTTATGAGTTGAGCTATTATTTTTTCTGCATATCTAATATCTGAGTTTCTACATTGTTAGTGCTAATACAGAAGTCTTTGAGACCAAGACCTTCCTGTCATGGTTTTAGTTTCTAGAGTCCTCTTATCCCACCATATGTCACTATTGGTAATTGTGAGCTGCTGTGACTTCTCTATGCTCTCTTTTCCTGGATATTTATTTGCATATTCATAATTTCAGAGTACATCTTGTTCTCCCTCACTTTAATGCTATCTCCACAGTTGGAACAAAGACAGCCCCCATTGAGAAGCACCCCACGGCAACTGTTTGCTTTCTTACGGTGGGCATATAATGATGAATTCATTCACTCACAGATATTACTTGAGCAATGGAATTATTGTTGTCACATGCAAATGACCCTGTGTCTGCTACAGAGTGTGTTGATTATCATGGGAGATGAGAGTTTTGGGTTCTGGAGCCTCTCAACCTGGCCTTTCCCACTGTAATTTGTTATCACTAGATAGGGGGGAACATTGGTGATATCAAGATGTTTAATGATTGGCATGAGAGGTAACATATCATTTATCATAAAATTATGCTATCTAGTAGGGTCCAGTTGTCTCAGTGTACCCTTTTCTCTGGGAGTCCCTATCTTGTTCTGCTGTGGCACTTTCTTTCATGGGTGTTTACATGCATGCATGTCCTCGGTCTCTTCTATTCTCTCCCATCTTCCACATGGTACCACCTCTGCCTCATTGCTGGTTCATCACCACTCTGCTAAGGCCTGGTATCACCCAGCCAGAAAGCAGACCAATATCATTGATGCAGAGTCTTTTGAAGTCCGCCTTGCTTGTCCTTACAGAAATTGTCACAGGGGTTAGGACTCACTGAAGTCTTCCCTCAACACAACTTCTTAGAAAGGCGAAAAGATAGGGACTCACAGTCAAGGTGCACAGCTAGTACTCCGTAAATGCGTGTTGGGTAGAATTGAAATTCTAAGCAATGAACAGTGATCTGTGCCAATGCCTTCTTTCTTTTAAATGCTCCAACCTTAAACTGCAAATGAAAAGTCAGTGTGCAATTACCTATAAGCCTTTCTGTGTTTTCCAGATGACCTCAGCGAAGAGAAAATACAAGGACTACAAGGGAGAGAAGAAAAAGACCAGGTTCTGTGGCAAAATCACAAACCCATTATTGCTCAATCCTAAACCGAAAACATCTTGACCACAGAGGTCCACTTTTAAGTGGAAATCCTATAATTAAAAGGGACTATTTGCATAAGGGAAGCAGTAACTTTGGCCAACAATTCTCTCGCCACTGATTTGAAAATCTTAGACTAGGTGATTCCAAAACAGCAAGGCTTAAAATAAATGAGAATATATCCAAATCATAATCAAAATGAAATGTTGCAGAGGGGTTTGTTGAGTGAAGTTTTTCAGGGCCCTAAATTTAACCACATGGGATTTTTTTCCAAGTATCATCCTTGTCAATGTCTGAGAATAAGGATTTTAGTTTAATACCAAACCACATTTCAACACAAAGACGAACCCCAAATTTGTTTTAGTTATTCCTTGACCACAGTTGTCTGTGCTCCATACTCAGAATGAAAAGATGGAGGTAACTTTTTCAATCCCAGCAATCTGGAGCTGCAAATGTAGGGAATGGGCAGTGGTTACAGTCAGTTCTCTTTTCCCACTGACCTGCCTTTAGGTCATTTGATAGACAAGCACTCTGTCAGTCACAAGCACTGATATATAGGCTCAAATGATCACAGCACCGGGCATTGTTTACACGTTGATTTCCGTGTTATTTCTTCTTTATAACTTACCCACACATTTGCAGTTTCTCTTATGTCAGACACCACAAAATTTCTGATATAATGTTGAAATGTCAGTTTAGTTTTGAAGTTGTACACCAGACTGAGGAAGATTTGGCTTCTAAGTGTCTGATGAATAAAATTAAAATTTTAAGGAATGAGCAGTGGTCTGGACCACCATCTCTCCTCTTTCAGGAGAAGACAGAGGAAAGAGATTTATGTTTGAAGTCCAGTGAAGCTGAGAACAATGGCTCCTCTTGGTCTGTGGGATGAGTGGAATCATAACTTTCACATTTATTAAGACAGGATTGCCACAGATGTGCAAGCTAAGCCAGAACATGGGAAGCAAGGTGAAAACAGTTTGGAAAGTAACTGGAAAACTGGAGAGAGAAATGCAATAAAGAATTGTCAGGTTTTTAGCAACAGGTGGGTGAATGGGTAAGGTAGATATGACATGTTGATTTCTGGTTTGAAACACAACTAATGATTGGTAGGTTGTACTGTTCTCTTTAAGCAGATACTGACACAGAAACTTGTCAGTTGGATATCAATTAGAAATCAGATTTAGTAGAAGGGAGGTTGGGGAAGCAGAGTCACGCAGAAGAAAAATTGCAAGGGCAGCCCAGCAATGCCTCCTTCAACTTCACAAGCTCAGGAGTGAAGAGAGCACAGAAGAGTTGCCCCAAGGAAGACCACAATAACTGGGCTTTTGTGTTGCCATTCTATTCACTGGCTAGTTGAATCCAGCTCAAGGAAGCCACGATCTAACATGAGATGCTTCTTGGAAGGTGAGACAAGTACTGACCTTTGAGGCTGCGGTTGATCTTTCCAGCAGAGGGCACAAAATCCTACCTTAGGGGGATCTGGGTAGAGTGAGTCAGATAAAGAAGTGTTTTGAGAGGGACTTGTGAGTTCAAGGTCTTGTTCCCAAGTGCCATTGGGAAGTGCTCTTGGGAGGTGTTGTTAAGGGGAGGTGGGACTTTTAAGAGGTTAGAGTTCCTTAGGTCATTGTGGCTATATCTGTAGAGAAGATTATAAAGCGATGTCTCCTTCCTCTTCATCCTATTTTCTTTCTGGTTTGTGAGGTGAACTGGTTTTTCTCTGCTACTTGTTTTGTAGTACATAAGTTACCTCTCCACATCCCCAAAGCAACAAAGCTAACCAACCTTGAACCATAATCTTCAAAACTAAAGATCAAGAAAAATAACTCCCCTTTCTCTCAGACTTACTAGGTGGCCGTGGCTGGCCTTGAACTAATGTAGACAGGGTTAATCTTGGATGTGTGAACATTTTCTCTGTACAAGTTGGTTATCTCCCATGTGTGGTGGTGCATGCTTGTAATCCCAATATATAAGGATGAAACCAGGAGAGTTGGTAGTTCAAGGCTAACTTCAGCTACATCTTGTACTACTTGAAATTTGTCTCAAAGTTAAAACAAAACAAAACCTCCTGATTTCTCTCATCTAACTTGCTAAAATACTAGAAAATTGAATAATGTAGTTACATTAAGATTGGGAGAATGAAAATTATATAGCCTAGCTGCTAGCCTATTAGTCACAGCAGCCAAAGTTCTAGCAGAGACTTTTACCATGAAATTTCCTTTGGGGATTACCAATATTCAAACAGGAGTCACCAGACTGGAAGAGTCTTCAGGAATCATGAGGGAAGAGAAGAGAAAAGTAAAGGTGAGAAGCCTACTAAGGACCACCAGGTAGGAGGCAGCCAGAAGAAAAAAAAATCTGCAAATCTGATATAAGGGTGAGAATCCAGAGAGAATGACTTCATGGTAATCAAAAGTAGCAAGTGTTCTAGGAAGAGAGACTGAGTAGAGGTTATCAGTTGCTATGGAAAACTTGAGCACAGTAAAGGCCCAATGTTTCAGTCATGACACAAGTATGGATGAACTCCAGATACCTGTCATGTCACTAGGTTTACTAGCTAGCTTTACTCAGCTTCTTGGTCCTGTCTTTAGCTTTGTAGGAGAAATAATCATCTCCTTGCCAAACGTCAAGTGTTTTGGGTTTTGTTGTGTTCGGTTGGTTGGTTGATTGGTTGGTTGGTTTTGGTTTTTCAAGACATGGTATCTCTGTGTAGCCCTGGCTGTCCTGGAACTCACTCTATAGACCAGCTTGCCCTTGAACTCAGAGATCCGCTTGTCGCTACCTCCCAGAACTGGGGTTAAAGGCATGTATCACTGCCACCCAGCTAAATCACGTGTTAATTTATGTCTTTTTTCTATATTTTCTCTATATACTTTCCTTCGTGCTTCTTTTTCCCAGTTATCCTGACTTTAACAGTTCTTTCCTATCCTGTGAAGGCGGAAGCAAGTGCCACCTACTGTTGCCATCTAGATATCATGTGATTCCTCCATTTTCTCTTATTGACTGCCTCTCTTATAGCAGAAGAATGGCACAGGTATGATGTGTTTATTAATTTTATTTTCTCTCTGGTCATCATTTTAGCTTCCAGTATGTACAACTTTAATGCTCATTCTCTCTAAAGTCAACAATAATTAACTATCGATAAACTGGAAATAACTTGTAACCTTTATAGTCAAGTTGTTAGGTATGGATCATTATTTTAGGTTTACCATTGACCCTCCGATTTTTTTTTTTGATTTACCAGAGACTACAAAAGTACTAAATGAATGAACCAAGATGATGACTGCTATCTGCCTGGCCCTGAACTTTCCTCCAGCAGCCAACTGGGTTTTTTTTCCATATTCAGAATTATTTAATTGTTTTTATTTCTTTCTCATAATCCTCATTCTGGTTTACATTTGATATATCAACTTTCCATCCACAACTTTTTCTGCTGTAGAGCTAGCTCCTCTAAAATATGGAAGCGATATTCCAGTTTTGCCTTTGGAAACCCCCTCTTCCTTATTTCTATTGTGTACAGAAGAGATGGCTAGACCCTCAGATCTAGAGACAAGATTGTGATGTGAAAAGAACAAATGCAATAAGTCCAACTGTGTGTGGATAGGTTTATTCTTCTTTTAGGACACCTCTTTTACATCAGCCTGCTGCTTCTGGGAGAATTCCCATGTACCAAGCTTCAAAGATGAGACTTATGAAAATAGTAATTTGCTTACATAATTTCATAGAATCTGTGTCTTTTCTTTGCACCCTGATGATCTGGTGTTTGCTGGTGTTGCTCTAACTCAGACATTACACCCACAATTTGCATGGCCGGTAGCCACCAGAAATGAGCTGCCAGCTGGCCATCCTTCTCTCTGCATTGGCAAAAATCTCCATTTCTTTCACCATATTCTCATTCTATACCTGGTCCTAGTGACTACCAGACTGCAAGTCCCTGGGATTTTAATTTATGGTGATTAAAGTTCACATTTCAAAATAATAGATCTTGGAATTCTCCAAGGGTATTTGTGTTGTTTTGCTTACCATGTAATTTGGACCATTCCTGTATACTTCAGAACATTTGCTAGCCCCAGAATTCTGAAAGCGCTAACCTATTTGGCCAATACCTGGGCAAGCTATCACCATGCCTCAGAAGACAAGTACATACATACAATTAAATTCATATATCTTTTCCCCCAATTTAAGGGGGAGAATATAGAAACACGGATATTGATTCTGACTAACTTGGATACCTCCAGGTTTTAGCACCATGCTTCATTCTTGGTACTTAGCAAATCTTTACAAAATGAAGCTGGCTAGACTTTAGAGTTTCCGTTTTTAACTGTGCCAGACATTATCCTTCTAAACTGTAATGACTCAACATTTCCCTTACATGTAAATCAGTGATCCTGATTGGAATTGCCTATAAAAGAGTGTAACATTTAAAAGCCCCAAGTGAATGCTGTAAAATGCATTTTATGCAGTCATAAAACCCCAAAGAAAAAGGTTTTTCATTTGTTATGGATTCTGAGTCTAATTCCATTTTTATAATGATTTCTTAAAAATTTCTAGAGTTTGAAGGAAATTGATTTTCATTCAAATTTTATCTGTGAAAATTTAAAAACAATAGACATCCATATGATGTTATATAAGATCTGATTTTCCAAAGAAGAAATTCAGATTTCCCTTCTGCATGTCTCTAGTCTTAATTTTATATTTTTAGATAGTAGCATATCCTTTATTTTGTCATCCACACTTCAGAATAGGATACCCATATATGTAACCACAGAAATTCTAGCTGAACTATTCACTCTGCATTCTATGTGGTGAACATAGCAGAGGGCTGAACAGTTGTTTCTTCAGAACAATCCAACAGCTCTAAGACTACATCTCGACCCAAGGGAATGCCAGAAACTAGCAAGCACAGGTAACACAGCATGCTTGTGAAGTTGTAATTTTCACTGGTGTACAGAATTATAAATAGAAGTTGCTTCGAGAATTTTTGGGCAAAAACCTACTCTAGAAGAAGCTACACACTGGGCTCAGCACTGGATATCAATTAAAGAGAAAAGACATGAAAAACATAGGGAAGAGATGTAATAATGAAGGTAGCTCATTAGAAAGGTGAACAAGCAAAGAAGCAGTCTAGTGGCCCCATATCTGTCTTTGGGATACTGATGTGAGCCTTAAACTTATTTAGAGGAAAAGTCTGGATAAGATGAAAAGGGCATGCACAACAAGTCAGTCTGAGTCAAAGTGTGGTCTCTTTGCTCATTATCACAGCTCTAGTTCCACGGGATAGTAAGAACAAATTATTGGACTGTCATTGTGTGAGAGTCATAGCCTTGTTCCTATAAGATATAAGTTCTGCTGCAAAGTGCAGCTTCCTCATACTATGTAATTACATTCATTATATAGTGATGGGGATTGCCCTGTGATGGTGAGCTGTTCCTGGAATACAGGATAATGGCAGATTTAGGACTAAGTCTCTTATCTTTGTGCATAGAAGGAGGATGAGCAAGGTTAGGCATCGCCAGTCTGCAGGTAGATAGACACTGAAGGATTAACAACAAGCTTTCTTTCTGCTTTTAGATGTCTGAGGGTCCAAATGACTCCATGCTTTTTAGCAAAAGCAGTTTCTAAGCACCTGTCGTGGAATGGCTTTGAGGAAGATGACATTGGCATTTGAGGAGACTATTAGGTGGCTACTGACTTTCTCCTCTTTCATTCTAAACCAACTCTGAAACTCAACAGAGTAATGTAAATAGAGATCAGACGAGGGCAATGGGAGAACTGCGGAGACAGACACCTTAGAATGAAGCAAATGCTCTCACCCACTCAGTCTATGAGGAAAGGCAGCCCAGTGCCTTCTCCAGCAAGTTTCCACACGGTCTACCAGAGCAGAGTCTGTGCAGACAGGCCGACAACTGGGAGTGGGAAGAATTACACTTGCCAGGTTTCCCTGGAAAACTTGCCAATCTTTCAGTCACTCTGCCTCTCCAGGGAAGCAAGAGCAAAGAGAAAGAGAGAGAGAGAGGAAAATTCCAATGAAAAGGAAAGAGGAGTAGGAAATAAGAGCATGACCACCCCCCTCACAGAGCCACCAGTAGACATAGAATTAGCCCATCCCAAAGCTGGTCTGTCTGCTCTATGAAATAGTATTTGGAGACTGATAAGGAAAAGAGCAAATTTCCATGCACATGAGATTTCAGGACTATGCTTCAATTTTTTTCCAAAAATGACTTTCTCTTTTCAATGACACTTGCTAAGTTCTTCTTTCTAAAAGAAAAAAAGTTACACCATCACTGAACACCAGAAGAAAAAGTCATTTTTCTACTGAAATAATTTTCTCACATATATATAAAGGGAGAAGGGAGACAATGAACAAAAGAAATGGATATACAGAACTTTAGGTAGTCACTAAAGAGAAAGCTAAAATAAAAGAAAGATATAGAATAGCCAATGGTATCAAGCAATTTTGAACAGAGATCAGAGAGACCAAAACATTTGAGTCTGAATTAAGCAAAGGGCAAGACAGAAAAATGTGGATAATTTCTGGGTTTTTGTCTAAAGTCTGGATTTGGTCAAAAGTCCTTATGTTCAAGGCATATCAGGGAGGCAGAAAAGACCCTAGAGGCCACGAGTAAATCAACAGTCACAGAGTTTATGGGGAAATACAACATTATGAGAATACGATGCAAATGTGAAAGCAGAGAACATGATTTGATTTATACATATTTCTGGAACCATTACAGAATGATTCTAGATACTACTTTGGGAATAGATTATAGAATCATGCTGGAAGAGAGGGGATAACCCAAGAGTACTGAAATAATCCCAGGTGGAAATGTGAGTGACTTGGCTAGCAAGAATGACTACAGAACTTGAAATCCAAAAGCATAACTGTCAGGAATAATCTAAAGATGAGCCTCTCCGCCGACGCAAATAATTCCAATCAGACCAAATTAGAACGAATAAAAGATGCCCATGTTTACTGCAGTGCTCCAGGGTGGCCCGGGAAAGCATGGTGAGGGGGAGAGAGCAGGGGAGGCCACATGGTCCTTCTCTGGGCAGCAGCCTAAATAACCTGTGGGAGTGGTCCTGACCCTCCCTGAGGAGGGGTCAATGCTTGGTGGGCTTTTTGGTCATCCCTGAGGAGGGGGTCACTGCTTGGCCAGCCTTCCCGGAGGTGGAGTCAGGACCAAGGCAATTCCTAGGGGAAGGGGGCTTCCAAAGATGGACGTCAGGGGCTAGGATGAGGCCCCTAACTTAATATTACAATAATGTTGATGATAACTAACATAGGTAACTGAAGGTGACATGGGAAATTTTCAGATGTCTTTGAGTGACAGGACCTTTCTATGTGCTGGCGTTGGATTTAGCTCAGAAGCTGAGATTGCAGACACAGTTACAAACTTCTGAAGTCAATGACCCCCAGAGTCACAGAACACACAGGGTAAATTTCAGAAAGAAACTTATAAATTCATAAGTGGGAATTTACAAGAAAGAAAGACATCATGCTCATGTGTAGTAGGTTTCCAGGAAATAAGGTATCAGTGAGCTACTAGTTTGGGACTTTTTAAAGGAGTTAGGGCTGAAACTGGGGTGAGTCATGGAAAAGAGGATCTGCTCTGGTCAAGTCTTCACACAGCTTCAGGGCAAGGGTAAGAGATCACAAAGATTCAGGAGCCAGAACTCTCTTTAGCCATTTCTGGCTTCCGGCAGATATTTTCAGAACTGTTGCTTTGGCATCCCTGCATTACTGAAAAGGTTTTTTTGTTTTGTTTTGTTTTTGTTTTTATAATCTCATGTTCTCACCAATAGTACAGAAAATCCTGGTCAGGAAAGTTGAGATAATTGTGTATGTAGATGGGTCTATTTGTTTGATTGGAAAGTTAATTTTTAATCCCTCCTATCCCCCTCCTTCTCGCCCCTCTCATTGGTCCTCCTTAGTCCCCAGTCTCACTTCTATTTTTAAGTCACCAGTGTGTATTTGATACAGTGCACTTATAACATCTAGGGCCCTCAGGTGAGAGAAAACTACACAATATGCCTCTTTCTGAGACTAACAATTCACTTAATATTACGTTTTCCAATTGAATGCTAGGAAGTCTATTGGATGCACAGTAGAGATGTTTATGAGTAGAGGAATATGAGTAGAGGAATCCAAAGGAAGGTCCATCTGTAGAGAGCATGCAGCTTGTAGATAGATACTGACCGGCTTTCCACCAGGGAAGGACGGATGCCACCATGTGCACTCTCATGCTTTAGCAAAAGAAAATGTTTGCATCTGGTGATCTTTATTTTCCTGTCAATGTTTAAGTTATTTCCCAAGAGAGAAAAATTTAAAGCTGTTTGCCATTATAAAAAAGAAAGACTATCAGGCACTACCAAGAGCCCTGCCAGCCTTGAAGATTCTAAATTTGATACATCTAGTCTGAAGATCCAGACAAAGTCTTGATTTTACCGTGTTGATTAACTTACAGGCTAAGCATATTCCAAATTTCAGGCTTACAAATTTATTATAGTGGTGTGGGAAAAGGAAAGGGTAGAAGAAATTAATGGTCCCAGTGAGGGTATTATAGAATTGATAGTTAGAGAATCCAAACTAAATAATATCTAACAGAGGTAGTTGACACTAAGGTATTGTAGGAAATTGATAAACTACATTAGTAGAACTCAAAATGAGCTACATATTATGCAACAAAAATTTTGATTTATAGCTTCAAGATCCTTTTTCACACTAACCAAAGAAGTTCACATAGTATATAGATTACACAATACATAGGACATTCAAGCAAGGACAAACTTCATAATAAAATGAATATGTTCCATAGTTGTGACATTTAGTTTACCACTCTGACAAACTATCTTTGCTTTTTACATTCCACACGGGTTTCATTTGAGTCAAGCCAAAATCCCATGTGAGTCTGTCTGTTGTTCCCTGGAATTTTTCAGCAGACATAGGCAGGGTAAAATAATTGAGGTTGGTCAAGTCTCTTAACAAAGGATTGAATGTCCTCTCATGACATTCCAAAGAGATGACTTAGCCCAAGCAGAGGAGAGCACAAAAGAAGCTGTGGCCTTGGCCCACGGAGCTTCCCTATAAGCAAATCTGCCTTATGCGAACTTGTTTCAAAGTAATCATAGCCATTAAGGAGATTTTCTAGTAACAATCTGCAAAACATAAAAAGGATTTAAGAAATTAGAGCTAGAAGAGGTTAATGTCTATCTAACTTAGATTGCTTCTAATATATGTGTGTGTGTTACTGTTCTATTGTTGCGAGGAGACACAAATGACCAATGCAACTTATGAAAATAAAACTTTGAGGCGAGAAAAGAGTTAAAACAGAAGCAAAGGACATGCAAGAATCATCTAATCCAAGACCATGAAGAAAACACCCAGGAAGGAGGTTTGCCATTACCAAGATTCCAGAAGTGCAAAGAACCTGATAACGCTGAGTGCAATGGTAGATGTCAGTATAATCTGAGCAGGGCATAGGGAAACAATAAAAAGCCAGGAAGCTATGTATTGAAAATCTAGACAAACCATGCTGGGATTTTGAAAGTGGTTCTTAGGGCAATAAACTATAGAAGAATTCCTGCTGGAATTAGATGTATCCCTGTTAAATTTATTTTTATTTATGTGCATGTGTATATGCCTGCTAGTCTGTATATGTACTACATGCATGGATTGCCCTCAGAATCCAGAAGAGGGCATTGCATCCCTTTGAACTGAAGTTACAGATTCTTGTGAGCTCCCATGTAGGTACTGAGAACTGAACACAGGTCCTCTGCAAGAGCAGCAAATGCTTTCCCCCACTGAGACATCTCACCAGCCCCAGGGCTTGGTTTTTTAAAAGTTGAGTTTAAGTACAACCACCTGCAGGCCATCAGGCAAAAAAAAAAAAAGAAAGAAAGAAAAAGAAAGAGATAAAAGATAAAGACTTTGGGGTCAGAAAATGTAATTGGGGAGACCTGGAGTTACTGACTACTTGTGTGAGGTAAAATAGATTTATTTACCCCTGAAATTCCAACATAGACTCATGCAAAATAGTGACTAACAATATCTACATCGCAGGATTATTGCCACTATTAAGAAGCATAAGCACAGATTTTCTGGGACAATACAAACAATAAATAATAGTTATTGTAACTTCTTGTACAATTATAATTCCAGTTTCCATATAACCATCCACCTCCCCCCATTTCGCCTCTTGGTTTATGGAACTGAATACTTTCTGAATATCACGTAAACACAAAATGTTGTAAACTTATCTCAGTCTCCAAATAGTTCTCTAAGGTAAGTGTTCTCATCTCTCACTGTGAATGGGAAATGAGTAGACATCAAAGGTGGATGTGGGGTCAGCATGGGAACAGGAGGGATCACGTCAGGGGAGGATGAAGGGAGAGACCCTGGAATTTGGGGCATCTCTGGGATGAGCTAGAAATCTAGTGCAGTAGAATCTAGGAAGGTGACCCTAGCTAAGACTCCTAACAATAGGAGATACAGAGCCTGAACCAGCCATTTCTTGTATCAAGGCAAGACTTCCAAGGGAGGGACTGGGACCTCAACCCAGCCACATAACCTTTGACCTTTGATTTGCCTTGCCTGCAAGATGTGTTGGGATAAAGATGGTACAGAAATTGTGGGAGTAGCCAGCTAGTGACTGGTCCACCTTAAAACCCATACCAGGAGAGGGAGCCCCCCACCCTCTTGATATTGCCTGAAGGGTCAGGACCCAGAGATTGGATAGCTCAGAGACCTATGATAGAACCATACATGACTGGCATTCAATCAAAAAAATAAGTCAATGAAATGATTCCTAATGATATTCTGCTATATTCATAGATTATTATCTAGCCCAACTATCATCAGAGAGGCTTCACCCAGCAACTGGTGGAAACAGATGCCAAACATTAGGCAGAGCTCAGAGAATCCTGTCGAAGAGAAGGAGGAAGGATTGTGGGAGAGCCAAAAGGCTGAAGGACACCACAAGAAAACCCACAGAATCAACTCACCTCTGTGTTGGGGACCAACCTCGACAAAAATACCTCCTGCCAGGGTAGAGGCATGGGGATTTAGAATATGAAGACGTGAATAAAAATAATAAAACAGAGAAACATATAGGATAGTTTCAGGAGGGAGTTCCAGTGCTTTAAATACCCTTGACCCCAAAAGGTATGAGTAAACAAAAGACTGCATTAACAATGACACAATTGAAGGTCAGTGGCTACAGCCTTAGTTAAACAATCTGTTGCTAGAACAAAACTCTACCTGCTCACCCTAAGACAAAAACATTCTGTAGGCAAACCACTCCCCAGGTGGAATCCAAAGTTATCTTCTTAAGGGAACTGGACCCTTAGTTAGATCACTAGACTTTTGTTTGAGATAGAAACATTTCTACTTCTCTATTCCTGAAATACAAGGTTTGGCTCTTGGCCACACCTGTTGACAATAACCTTGAGAGACCAGAACTCTAAATATAGGTGGGACCTTTGTTTGAGGTAGAAACACAATAACCTTGAAGGAACTAGAGGTAAGTCCCAACTCTCTGACCTTTGGTCAACGTGGAAACAGGCTCACATTTTCAGAACTCCACACCTGGACTCATAGGACCTCACAGAGACTTCCAACCAAGACTTTGCATGGGACTGAAGTAGGTCCTCTGCACATATGTAACAGTTGCATAGCTTGGTCTTCTTGTGGTACTCATAACACTAGGATCGGAGGCTGTGACTGACTCTGTTACCTGCTTTTGGGACCCTTCCCTCCTAGTGGGCTACCTCGTCCAGCCTTAATAGGAAAAGAGGTGCCTAGTATTACTGCAACTTGCTATGCCATGGCTGGCATGGGAGGGCTTCACAGCTCTAAAGAGCAAGGACAAGGAGCGGATGGGAAGTGGGGAGGGGAGAGTAGGGCTTGGAGGGAGGGGCTGAGAGGAGAGCGGGGAGGGAGGGGAAACTGGGATTGGGTTGGAAAAAAATGAATTAACTCATTTAATAAAGAAAAGAAAGAAAATATAGATGCTGAAATGTGGTGAGTCATATGCTCAAGACAGGCTATCTAGGGAAAGAGCTATGTGCTCACTGGAAACAGAAGCAAGCTCAGATTCCTTTTGTAGGATCTTTGCCATTGTTATACAAGTAGCTGTAGTCAGTCTACATTAGAAAAGTAGAACTAAAACCTTCATTTACAATTTTAGATGTAGAGTTCACATAGGAGTCCATAAGTTGAAAACTTTTTAAAATATTCTTTTGTCTCTCCCTCTCTCTCTTTCTCCCCCTTCCCTGTGTACATAGGCCACAGTACACGTGTAAAGTTAGAGGATAACTTGAAGGAGTTGGTTCTTTCCATGTGGGTCCCAGGGATCAAACTGAGGTTATCAGTCTTGGTGATCGGCAACTTTACTAGCTGAGCCATGTCACTGACCTCAAAATTTATTTTTAAGTAACTGAATTCTCATTTATTTTACTTTTTTATTTTGAATTTAAGGAGAGATGTGTCAGGTAGCTGCTCATGTATATTAAACCACCCCAATATGTAAAAGTCAAACCTCAAAATCACCCCCAATAATAAAAAACAACCGCTTATCATTATAGCACATGTTTCCTGAGGACGGCCTGATTTGTTCTGCTGGTCTGCGCCAGCATAGTTTATCTATACTGGTTTTTGACATGTGGTTGTGGTCATTTGGCCAGTTGTCTAGCAACTTGATGATTCTGCATGGTATATTAGTTTCATATTGCTGCTATAATTTATTACCACAAACATAGTGGCTTAAAACCACACAAATTTATTACCTTACAGTTATGGAAGTCATAAATCTAATGGAAACTAAAGAAGTCAGAGAGCTGACAATTCTACACTGGTAATTGATTCTGACTCTCTTATCTCCTGTGATTGATTTAAACGGAGCAAGCTGACATCTCAATCCAAATCTTTAATTTAGAAGTTTAGATGTTCAGAGTAAGATATCTACAGGTTTCAAGCTTAGGATCTGCATCTATTTGGAGGGATGGGGAGTTTATTTTGCCTCTCACAGGTACTTTTTTTAAAAATGCATTTGATAGTTCCTTCGGGTTGGACCAAGATTAAGAAACAGGGGTCTAAGGACCCTAGAGATGCAAGAGGTCAAGTTATAGTATACAAACATTTATGTGTTCTAGTTCATTCTCTTTGATCAAAGCAAGTCTCACTGCCAAGCCAGATTCAGAA
This sequence comes from Ondatra zibethicus, assembly GCA_004026605.1. Taxonomy (NCBI): domain Eukaryota; kingdom Metazoa; phylum Chordata; class Mammalia; order Rodentia; family Cricetidae; genus Ondatra; species Ondatra zibethicus. The sequence continues at coordinate 26,858 of PVIU01012755.1, read as the reverse complement.
GAAACAGATATCCATTCCACCTCTTTTGGGGACAGTATAATAATGTCCCATTGCAGCTCCAGCCTCCAGAGCTGTCCTATTACAGCTCTAGGTGCCCTGGCTTACAGATAGTCAGGACACCTTTCCTCCAGGGCTGAGCTGTCCCATTGCAGCTCCAGCCTCCAGAACTGTTCTACTGAGGCTCTACCCCTCCAGAGACGTCCTAATGAGGCTGTACCCCTCCAGAGCTATCCTACTGTGACCCTAAGTATATCCTGGCTTTCTGATAAGTCAAGATATCCCAATACCATTACTGTACCACATTCCCCTACACCTTTATCATCTATCACAGCTAGCATAATATATGAGTGAGACCTTAGCCATGACTGTGATCATTGATATTTTGGACCTGCTGTTTCCTCAGTTTAAGATTCTTAAAATGCACCTTTCTCTTCCTGGCTAAATTATGTATCTCCTCGTGTTAGCTCAGATATGACTTCTTCCAAGGATGTTCTTCTAGCCAACATTGTGATATTCCTAATGCCTGATCTTTGTCCTCTCATACTCAGAACTTTACAAACCACTGATTTCACCTATTTATTTTTATGCCTTTCAACCCTAATTGTAACTTTCTTATGAAAGAAAATGGGTCTTTGTTATCTTGCTTTTCTGTGATATAACAACAAATCCTCTCTGTAGAAGTATGAGAAATACATTGCCAAGTAAGTGTTCTGTAAAGTTCCAAATTTCTGCTGATGTTTTCTTACTCAATAAATCTTCAATGCTATACCTATTGGCTTTTCTACTCTGGGACCCACATTTCATTGATAAAGTAAAGAAGGAACAAATGAAAATAGTCACCCTTGATATTGGTCACAGAAAATTTTTCCATTGAATACAAAGTTGCAATTTAGGAGGCTTGATATGACAAGTTGATTGTGTGGAAATTAAGGTATCTACAAACTGCTGCCAAGAATTCTAACAACAGATCTCTACGGCAGTATTCAATTGGGTGGCCAGGCAAAACTAGGAACCCAAGGCCAATGGGTCTGTAATTCTTTCAAACTAAAACCAAAAATAAAAGCTGGGATATTTTGGGATGTTTCCAGGAAGGCCTTCTGGGGCCGCCTGATTGCTCCTAATATACAAGGTGGAAGGCAAAGACCTCTGAAATTAGGTGACTCAGGACTGAAGACTGAAACTGAGATATAACATGAGCAAGCAGACCATTCCAAACTGCTAGTGGAATTAGAGAATCAAAAGGGAGATGGCGAATTACAGGAAACAGAGCTGGTTTGGGGGAAGTATACTCTGAGTGCTGTAAGTAAGAAAGTCAGCTATAATCCTAGCTAACATGAAAAGTACATGTGTTTAATATGATGATATAAGCAAGGAGGAACCCACCCCCATGTTATTGTCAAGGAATAGTCTGTGGTTCACACATTGGTGAGAAGAGAGGGTGTGCTGTGAGTTCTTTTACCTTGTAGAAAGCTATTTTTATAACCTGAGTCATGAAGGACAAAAATGAATAAAGTCAGGATCAAGTCCCAAGAGTAATGAAGTTAGCCCGTGCGTAAACATCAGGAGAGTGTTTCTGCTTGAACGTTAAAACTGTCACTCATGGTGCACTGAATATTGCACAGAACCTGGGTTAGTCCCGAAGTCGCAATTTCACAAGTTGTAGGCTTTTACGGGGTTCTTTTAAAAACTCTGAGTCTCCCAGAGAATACGCCCTCAAAGACACATACTTGTGCATCTGAAACTCAGTCTTGTGAGGTACACCCACGCAAACAGGCTAAGACGCATGTTGTCACTAATGTTGAATCCTGCCACTTAAGTGTGCTGCAACAATTTGTTAAATATTCACAACAACCCCAAGGTATAGGAACTAATGTGCTCATTTTCCAAATGCAAAACTAGGTACAAACAATGTTTAATCATTTGACCAGGGTCCTAGAGTGATGGTATGTCATATTCTAAGTAGTTGGTCCCTGAACCTGTTCCACCAACCAGAGCATTACACTATGTCTTTACTAAAACACTGTGTCCCTAATCTAAGGAAAGTACTTAGCTCACAAGTATTTAGATGATATGACAATCTCCTAATAGTAATTTTAATTTAACAAAGACATAGAACTCACTAGCCAAGTGCACTACACTGAGTCACACATCATGCCCAAAATATCCCTTGTCTATAAAGTTCAAAATCCTTATTTTTAACATTTATTTATTTAGTGTGTGAATATGTGTATGTGTGTCCCTGTGTGTGCATGTGTAAGTCACAGTGTGGGTGTGGTCAGAGGACATCTAGTAGAAGTTATTGTCTCTGCCACAAGGTTTGAGGGGGTTGAGCCTGGGTGGTCAGACTCTGCAGCAAGTGCCTGTGCCTACTATGTCATCTTATCGGCCCCTGGAAATTTCCATTAGATTTATTCCTCAAAACTCATGGAAAATGTGTAGGAAGTAGTATGTTACTGTTTTGAAGTTTTTCTTAAAATTTATAGTTTTTTCAATTAACTAAGAAAAGTTTAAATTTGAGTTCAGAAACTTAGCTATACATATTATAATTATTAATAAAGTCCTTATCCATGCCTCCTTTGCATTCAACTAGCAAGAAATGCTTTCTGTTATTGTGGTCCATTTTTATCAGAATATTAAAAGTGACTGTGTCATCCACTATTACTTATCTCTTAGGATCTCTGAGTTTTCATTTAACTTTTCCAGCTTGTATGGTCCTTGCAAATCTGATTGCTTAAATTTCAGGTGGCCATGTGTTGGAAAAGTGATTAGCATGGCCCAGAGGCCCCATGCTTAGGGCCATCCTCTTTTGATGCTTCTCTTTCTGAAATATCAGCTTATCCCTAGGAAATTATCTTATCAAGGTCAAAGTAATATAATCACAAGCTTCTAGTAATAAAGTAAATATTTCTCTAGGTTAACTAAAATTCCTCTTCCTACTGAACTCAAACTCATCTCCTCTCCCACAGGACAAACTGTTTAAGATGCAATGCTAGGTATTTATTTAAAAAAAAGTCCTAATTTCAGGATTTAGCCTACATTTTGCAAAATACAGTGCTCAAAATCATTAAAAAAGCAAGAAAGAAGAAATATAGGTATATTAGTTAATATATTAATAACTAATACTGCCTGTTATGGTAAAAAGTAAAACAGTGCTGTACTCTGAGTGGCAGCAGTGGACAGAAGTCCATGAGACCATGGCAGGCCATGAAGGCAGCCAGTCCTCAGTGGGTGAGAGACAGACAGATAGGTATGCCATGCAGAGAAAGTCGGTGTTTATTTAGTGGGTTATGAATGGGAAAGGGGGGAAGGAGAGAAGGGAGAAGAGCATAAAGAAAGAGAGAAACAGAAACAGAGAGAGAGAGGAGGGGAGGAAAGGGAGAGATCTCTTCAGGAGAGAGATAAGAGAGCCTCCTAAATGATTGTGATACCCTCCGGGCCCATTGGTTTGCTGTTATGTATGTATTTGTCAGCTTTCCATTCCAATGATGAGATACCAGAGATCACCTTAAAGGTGGAAGGGTTCATTTTAGCTCATTGTTTTCATTGTACTAATCCAAAATCAGCTGATTCCAATTATCAGGCCTAGGGGAAATCAGACCACCATGATGCCAGGAGCACGTGGTGCAGAAGCCTCTTGACTCACGTAGCCAGGAAACAAAGAGAAGGAGGAAAGATCCTGGGGCAAAATGCACCCTTCAAGGCTGTGCATCTGTAAGCCACTTCCTCCACCTATACCTGTGCATCTACAAACTCAATATGGTAATCCACTGGTGAGGTCAGGGCACTCATGATCCCATCCCCCTCCACAGGATTTCAGCTCTTAATCAACCTTCAACACACGCCTATGAATACTCAAACTATAATAGTCTGCATCTGCATGTTCTCAAGATTAATTTCTTGTCTTCTCCGTAAAATTGAAATTTCTATAAAAAAGAAACCACGTCTTTCTTTCACGTTATATTCTAGTTCTTTAATATTAGGAGTAGAGATGGTGACATGAGTATAGACAACAACCATGAATATTAGTTGAGTACATCAATGAATGAATTAATAAGTGTTTTGTCTTCAAGATTGTTGTTCCAACTTTAAAAGGTCATTATTCAAATTAGAGTAGGGAATTTATTATAATTCCTAGAATGAATTCAAGAACTTTTTATGATAGAATAACCTCTTAAGCCCAAAATCTTTCTTAGAGGAAGTGAGAGCAAATGCATCATGTAGTATTCCCCAGGACAACTGGGTAAAGTTATGGGTTTACTTATTCACTAAATGTTTACTGAAAGCCTACCTACCTTAGGTTTTCTGTTATGTGCTTTAGGAGCCTGTTAGATAAGTAAAATACATTCTTATCTCAAAGTTATGCTTATTTTGCTAGCTAAATTAAATTAATTCTAAATCATTACACAAATATGTTGGTCACGAGAAATTATTGGGAAATGAACAGATATAGTCTGATACGTCTTCTGACACAGGATGAAAGTTAAAAGTCCTTTGGAATTCTTTAGCTTTACCAATGACTCTAAAGTGTGACTTCAGCTATTATGATAGACTCTTTATCATGTAAGTAATTAAATATATGAACTTTTCTCAATGTGTTTTGCATTCCTAATTATGCACATTCATTTGGATGACACATGAACCGTTCAGTTTTCAAACACAAGTCATTGTATTTATTAACTAACATTCTTGGGATTTTTTTATTAAGCCAGATAGTACAAAGTATACATCAACATCATATCCAGCTAGCATTATTCCCTGAGGGCAATTCAGTGCTCCCTACAAGGCACAGAGTTGTAGTAAAGTTTAGAAAATCTGTTACCATCAGAAATCTTTTAACCAGGGTTTAAGGACAAAGCTTTGTTAAGAAGAAAGATTCTTGGCCGGGGCTACAGATTCATGGGTGTAGTGTTATTATAATTGTATTGCCCTGTGTCTTTCCCTTTACTTATCAGACTATTGAAACAAGTGATCCCAAGAAATTTGAATTCACATAGGAATCCTTGCCAGGATTTAAAAAAGACTGAGGCCCTAGGGGCAGCCAGAGAGGGAATTTGCAGCCAGAAGAGAAACTTGTCGCCTAGAGAAATCTTTATAACTTCTCAGATGCACTTGGAGAGACAGAGAGCACAGACAACCATATTCAGGAATACACCTTGGCCAAACTGCTCTTCTTTTTGGTTCTTATTTAAGGCTTACCCTCATGTCAGGACTGTAAAGATAGACTCCGGGGATAGGAGCAGGTACTGGATCTCAGCGCCCTTCTTCTCGTTGTGTCTACACTGAACAAATTTTCTTTCTGCTTTTCACTATTAATTTGGCTCTTTTAAATATAAAGCATCAGGGTCAAACCTGATTTGTTGGGACATAGTCTGTGACCCTGTGTCCAGTAACATTGTTACTTTCTGATTGACTGTGGTCACAGTTATTTTCACTTTGAAAGAATGATCACCATAATTCAAAGGAATGATAAAAAACAATACAACACAAAGGATTATGGATATCCACTTAAATATTAACCTCTATCTCAAAGTAGACAAGAGGTAGTTGCCAAAGATGAATGACCAAGGCCCAGAAACACAGATTCTGTTTATCCCAAATTCCATGTTCTACCGTGATAACAAGTGTATGAAGTATTATAGTAACAACAAAGGAAAATATAAATCAAGGAATTTAAAACGCTTTGGAAGAAAAAGAGAAGTGAGAAAATCTCAACTACAAGGCTCAGATGCTACCAGACAACATTCCTAGCTCTTGATTGATAAGAACTAGGGGTTCTGTTTGTATGTTCCAAAGATTAGCCAAATCCTCACAAAGATGTTAGGTCACACACCAAAGAGAACAAGGAAAGAAGTGGTCATTAATGGATGAAGGATGGCCTGAGCCAATTTGGTTCTAGACTTGAAACATTCCACCCTTCCACATCATTGGAATGATGATCAGTAATCAGCCTATTGGGAGGAATTTTCCTTCACATGGCCTGAAGCATATTATGGGTGTCTTAGTCACTGTTCTGTAAACAGAGACTGCACTTTTGTTTCCCAGCCTCCCAGACTTGTATATATTTTCAAAACTATATTAATTACAATATGTTTAGCCAATAGCTTAGGCATATTCCTAGCTTTTGCTTACATCTTAAATTAACCCATAATTCTTGTCTCTCTACATTTAGCCATGTGACTTGGTACCTTTGCTCAGTAAAGCAGTCTCATCTTGCTTCTTCTGCATTGGGCTTGTGACGGTGTCTCTACCTTTCCTCTTTCCAGAATTCTCAAATATATGAGCCTATGGGGGCCATTCTCATTCAAACCACTATAGAAGATGCATTCACAGTGTGGATGGCCACTTCTAGAGTTGTGTCAATAATATAATAGCATCTGAAAGATGGAAAGGGAAAAGAAAACACCAGTACAGACTAGAAAACAGCATTGATCAGGAACAAGGAGAGCAGAATTTACACAGTGGCAACAGTATTTGGTCCCTGAAAGTGATAAATAATATACATTCTGAGAAGATGAATTAGAATGGGCTCTTAATAAGGCAGACATTCATTCTTCAGATTTTCCCCTTTTTAATAGTTTTGTGCTTTTACCAGAATTCTCTCTAATGAATATGAATCACTATTATAATAATCAAACATGTGGTTTGGGTTTGAGCAGTACTCAGATTTCCAGGCAATCAACTCACCTTCCAACTTCAAAAGAATAAATAATGTAATTTTTTATTATATTCTAAGCCATGTGGTTTTCCAAATCATTCTGTCTGGAGTACAGGATTAAGAGAGATAGAATTGTAACACAAAACTAAAGCTTTGTGATCCCACATAATGACCGTAATTTAATTTTTTGAGAGGAAAGTGTCATTAGAAACAATTGAGCAAAGAGGCAGAGTTGAAGGAAAAGTCATTTGTCTATCTTATTCATGGTATTTAAAGCATGTTGTACAAATAACTAACACGATTTTGTCATCTTGACCAAGTATGGGCTGAAAGGAACCATTGCAAATAGCTCCTCTGGAAGCCAATCAAAACCTGCTACTTGAAACATAGTTACTAATCTTTTGTTTAATAAAATGTGTCCTTTGTCCCTGAAGCTAAGCAAAAAAATTTAGGGGTTGTTAGGCCAAAATGACAATACTATTCTGAGTCAGAGATTCTTGAGTACATTTCTCGTGGGTTGATTATATAAATGATATTGCTATGTTTTCATTTTTCCTGAAAGTGTGTTCATCTCATATATTTTCAGTTCTGGGATTCAAATAAGTAAATATCTAAAATTCTTCAACAACCTAGATTTTTTTTAAAAAAATGGAGTATTTTTTTTAGGCCATAAAATATTTGAAAGAATGTACTGAAAACAAATGATGATAACTAAGCTATAGTGGCCAATGATGCCTTTTCAACTGCTGAATTTGGAACAAAAATTCAAAAGGTTAGATTAGTAACAGAAGTTGGGACAACAGTTTCTTCTGAGGGGCATGGAAAGAGTCATATTAGACAGAGAAGGTTCAGTGCTAGATGACAAAGTACCACTATGCTAGCTGCTATCAGAGATGTGTGTTATAATAGTTTATTAAACCACACACTTATTCTTAAAATAAAGCATAAATATTTACAAAACATGTATATTTGGCATGGAATCTGCTACTTTGTAAGTTACAATAGGGATTCTTAACTAGAAATGCTGCCATTTTTATAAGGTAATGCATAGGCTTCAACCTTAGGTACCAACATTACTGTGGGGATTTTTAATGATCATTATAAGAGGAACAAGTGGATAGTATTGATTCTTTAAAAACATGATCCATAAACATCCTAAATCATGAGAAAATCTCCTAATGTTTAATTTCTGCCCTTACGAATGTCTCTAACATATACACGAATATTACATACATGATACATGTCAGACTAGCATATTTATTTACATGTTCAACTATTTACTTCAGCTTGCCAAATTATAGTTTTATCACATATGAGTAAGTACACCGTTTTTATAGGCTATTAGTCTCACAAAATTTGGAGCAACATTATCAGTCTTTCTATGATTCAACTGGCTCATACATAAAATAAAAATATCAACTCATGATACCAATTAACTATTGGCAAATATTCAAGTACCTTAAAACTTTGTTTTTTTAAGCAATGGCCATTTGTCAGAGCTTTCAATCTAGAATGAGTTGATTTCAGTCGGTGGCTTCTGCCATCACCGAAAAAGGAAGCTGGGATGAAGACATTGTAGCTTCCCCCCAACATGTGTTCAGTGTTTCTCCAGAAGATTAGCCCAAGCCTGTTCACTGGTCAGAGTAAATCACACGATCAAGCCATAAGTCAGCTGTGAAAGGAATTATTAAGTCATGAAGACTGCCTGAAAAGTTAGGGTAATGAATACAATCAATTTATTATAACAGATTACAGAGTGGTTTTCAGAATCACTATTGAGATAGAAACTTTCCCTTCTGTGAGTGGAGAGGCCTCATAAGACTAAAGACGCTAGCTAACAAAACTTAGAAGGTTCAAGAATTTCACGAAACATATGAGAATTTTCAAAATTCTTCTCAAGAGTCTAAAATCAGTCCTCGATTTCTGGTAGAGAAGAGATGTGGTGGAGCTGCCTGAAGGCTCGGATAGAGCTCTAGCAATCAGCGTTTATGAGATGGATTTCTGTGCTGCATGTGCCTTTGGGTTGCATAGGCTCCTAATCCATTCATGATCTTGTAAGTAAAACCCAAGAAGCTCAGTTCATTAATCAAGAGTTAGGTGGAACTGTTTCTTTGGTCTGCCACCTGTGCCCTATCATGGGTAAATACACAGTAGTTCATGTCTCTACAAGAAAAGTCACATTACCATCACAAATGTCTTTATATGTAGAACACTTAGAGCAATACATGACATACAATGTACTCAATAATTATTAGTGACTAAGAGGAGCAGTAGAAGGCTACACATAACATTTCAGACTTTCTATCCAGTACAATTGAGGATAATAAGTTAAAATTATGGCAATATTTATATGTAAGTCTATTTCTAAAGAGATTTTTTTCAATGGTAGAGACTTCTGAAATTTCATCATATTATTGAGAATTTATTACTTAAATATGAGTTGGCTTACTTTGAACCTTTTGAAAAGCTGCAGGACAATGAGGAAAACATCATGACAAAAATGAGTTTTTCTAGAAACTTTTAATAATGGTAGATAGTTGGTAGAAATAATATATATACAAATATGCTTTTAGTGTAAAGGGTTTATTTCCTCCAATGAAGTCCAACAGACAACCTTGAATATATTGAATCTGAACTCTAAGTAGTAGGAAAATTCATAGATCTTTCTAAGTAAAATTCTTCATAGGGTCACCAAGCGAATCTCATTCCTGATAAATAATTATGTACTGACATAGTATTACTGGACCTTGAAATACATTGAAAAGCCTTTGGAAAAACACAGGTTTTCACTGAACCTTCGGAATGTGCAATGACCCTACCTGCGGCTCTGCTTTCATGCTCAAACATGACTTGTGCAGATTCAGGGCATGGGCTGCAGTGACAGAATGTGTGCTAAGAGAGAGGTTGGCGACCCCTGGAAACTAGGAATAAATAAGGAGCCCATCAGATAGGAAGTACCAAATCACTCCATCCAGTGAATAACTTCGCAGACTTTGCATTCTGCTCATAAATCCTGGGTAGACTATAAACTTGGTTTTCTTTGTTAAAGGTGTGTCACTAATTTTTTTCTCTTCCTGTTTAGACCAGATTCTGTTCTCTTCATCAAAATGAAAGCCTGGTGGTTTTTATTGAGTGGCCAAACATTTTTTTGTAACTATTTCTTCCACATTTGAGACTTCTGCTTGCTACTGAAGTTCTGTCTCAACCATCCTCTCCAATATGCAGATCCCGTCCCTTTGCTCTCACAAGATTTGCTGTTAGTAGTGGAATTCTTTACTACCCTCTGTGTCCTTGTCGCTAAGTAGTTTTTAGCCTCGTGTTTATATCGCAGTTGCTGCTGAGCTAGATTAGCACACATGTGGTGGCTTTAAGTAGCATCGGTATTGTATCCTGTAGTTCTGGAAATCAAAGATCCCAAAGTGAAGGTTTTGACAGATGCTGAGAAAATATTTTCACAGTTTTTTAAGAGTCTTTATTGGTGTTGTTGTTAATGATGATGGTGGTGAAGGTGTTGTTGTTGTTGGTGGTGGTGGTAGTGGTGCTGGTGCTGGTATGTGTGTGCACACACACATGCGGGCATGCATCCTATGGTATGCAAGTAGATGTCAGAGAACAAAACTGAGGAGTTAGCTCTCTCCTTCCACTTTTATGTAGGTACCAGGGATCAAATCCAGGTCCCTGGGCCTATAGGACAAAAGTCTTTACCCAATAAACTATGTGATCAACCCAACCTTTCAGCTTCTTGCTATCTCCTGCATTCCTTGGCACCAGCCTCTTCCTCATCTGTGTGCTCGCTCTTTCTTCTTTGTTTTAAGACGAGAAGGGAAGAGTGAATTGGATCAAAATGCTATATACATGCATCAATAGTTAAAAAAAAAGTTTTAACAAAAAGACCAAGTGAAATTCAAGGTTGTAAAACTCTATCAAATTTTTGGGCTAGGGAGACCAGAGAGCCTCATCAAAAAAAGGTCAGGAGCTGAGATGGGGTTTGAATGTGCAGGATCTAGATAAACTACAATAATCTATAAACCTTGAAGTAAGGAGAGATAGGAAAGCTAAAAATAAGGCCACTTTTGGTGAAGTGTGTGAGGTCTTGTCTCAACTAAGGATGTGTTTAAGGAAGGAACAGGAAATGAAGTTTGATAAGTTTGTGGAAGATTTCTGTGACTCTTTCAAAAATAACGAATCATTTAGAGCTGATACTGCAGATTCTAGGTATTTCCTCAGGCCTTTGAAGAATGGAAAAAAACCAAGGGAGGTGTCCTGAAAGAATCATAGCTGTGGAGTGCGAGCATAACAGGACAGAACAATTGACTCCCACGACAGCCCCATGTGACTGTACCCATACAAGACTAGGGTATACTCTGTAGTAGAGAAAAATGAATGGAAACCAACTCTCTCAAGGTCAAAAACGTGGCTTATGTTGAAATAATATTGGAAAGAAATGGGGAAGAATGTCGATCAAAGCACCAAAGGTTACATGTATAAAAGGCACAGGAGATGCTAAGCGGGAGGACAATTCAGAGGGGAAGGTAAAGAGCTTGGTGTGGAAATCTAGGAGCACACATTTAGATTATGGTAAGCTTTAGATCATGAAGAGGCAGAGTGTGTCTAGTAATATGAAACTGGAGAGGTACAGGAGGAAAGAAGAATGTGTATGAGAAGCTGTCTCATGGGTGAGGATAGCAAGGGCACACCCTTCTAAATAGCACCCCATGCCTGCCTGTGAGGGCACATGAGAGCTAACCTCAGAGAGACCATCACATTCATTGCTGAGACTATAATGCAGAACTCTTCCCTCTAAAGCCCAGTTCCTCTGTGGACCCCTGACACTGTGGGCTCAGGCTGTATAGATGCACTGACATTACTCAGATTCTAGAGGCCTTGGTAGATATGCAGGTCAACCATTATGTCAAGTTGAGGGGATTCCTCTAAATGCCTAGTAAGGAACTGGGGTCTCTTTTGTTTTCTTTGGTCTTCAATCAACAATGACCTGAAAAATCAGTCATTCTGCTAAAGTAGAAGATGAAGGCAGAGAAAGTTGCTGTATACAAAGAGCCAGGCTTGGAAACTGCTGAACATTCGGCTGGCGTTGAATAACTATGTCAGAAAGCTCTAATAGGATGACGGGGTTGTTGCTTCTCTCCAAGGTTAACAGATTCTAGCTTCATGAATGGTGTTGGGATAAGAACTGATCTATGCAGGGAATATGCAATAGTATCTGTTTAAAGGGAAATCCATTAATAATAGTGGAGGTCCAGCAACGCGTATGAATGCCAAAGCTTCACTCTTGTTTTTTCTTCTTGTTTTCACACTTGCCACATCAGTCATCAATTACTCAGTGACATTTCGTTGCTATGGAGAAACAGGATAGCTTATATTATTGTGACTCTACTTATTTTGTTTCCATGCCAATTTTCCACCCCAGCGTTAACTCATGTGGCAGTGAGCGCTCTAGGTGACTGTTCTCTGCTCTTGGCCTAAACATTTCCTCTTTTACTCAACTGTCAGGTGAAATATCAATGAGAAACTTTAACTTGACAAAAACTTCTGTCACCTTTTGCTTGGTAAATTTCTCTTTAGCCTTTGACATATATTTACTCCCCATAGAGAAAGATACTTCTCTTATACAGCAATTTTCCCATTAAAATCAGTCAGGGCTAGAGAGCTATCTCTTTGGAGAAAGCATTTGTCAAATAAGAGTGAACAGCTGAATTCTGACTCCCAGTACATACATAAAACTAGACATGCTAGTGTTTATCTGCATTCCCAACATTCCTATGGCAAGATGTTGAAACAAGAGAGTCTCTGCAAACTTGCAGACCGGTTAGCCTGGGATTTGCAGTAGTGAACGAGAGACTCCCAGACAAAATGGAAGGTGAGGAATAATGCCTGAGGTTGTCCTCTGACTTCATAAACATAAATACACATACACAGAGAGAGAGAGAGAGACAGAGAGACACACACACATACACACAGAAAGAACAACTGGAATTAAGTATCATACATTAGTTTCATGTGAATTTTCTTTTCACATACATATAACATGTTTACACCATGCATTATGGCAGAAAAGAAGTTTAATTGTAACAAGTTTTTCCATGAGGGTGGTTGCCAATGAAATAGGGTAGGGTGAGGATGGCTAAACTCTACCAGAATTTGGAAATCAACACAGATGATGGAGTCGACTTAATCTTCTAGAGAGAATGAAGCAAAGTGGATAAAATAAGAGCCAAACCAATGACTACACCTGGGATTCAGCCACAGCTCTGCCACTTAATACTATGAGGTCGTGTAAATCTGAGCCACAGTTTCCTGGCCTATAAAATGAGAGGGTGGTATTTTCATCATAGACTCTGAGAAGGAATACAATACATAATTTTCTTGGTTCATCGGTTGCCTGATTAATCTCATTCAGTTGCTACCAGTTGAGCTACGTGAAAAGGCAGACTGAGGTACAAATACAGGTATAGAAAGAAAGGAGGGCACACAGCCTGGTCTGAGAAGGAAAGCAGATCCAGCGTAGAAATTACTTGCAGGGAAGAAATTTCTCCAAGGACAGCCATATCTCTCCCGACTCAACACTCGATGTTTTCACAATTGAGTCATAGTGGCTCAGATAGAAAGCTATAAAGTGCTATTTCTTGGGGGAAAGAATGAACATAAAATAGTGTTTGATAGGATGTGACTTTTGTAGTGACTCTGAGCAGAAAAACCAGGAGTTTTCATAGAGAGATGACAGATCCATCACAGAAACACCAGTACTCACAGATTTTATGTCTCGTAAGTCACAAACGTGATTTTCCTTACTTTGGGAAAAGGGAATTGCTGACTAAGGGACCATTATTTGAAACACCCTCCTCCCTAATATGGAATAATGATTTAAGTGTACTCTTAGCCTAGGGTGTTCTGAGTTAGAATAGAATGGGATGAGGTGGAGACAAAGAAAATAAACCATCCCAAATTCTACCCACACATACTCAAAGAGCATGCTCTTCTTCGCTAATTAATTAGGGTTTTTCCTTTGTGTATAATGTGTGTGTGTGTGTGTGTGTGCACGCGCGCGCACACGCATGCATGCTATGCACATTCATGTGTGGGACCTGCCATGTCAAGTGTTTGCCACAGTGTATATCAAAGGTGCAGAGGTCAGAGGACAACCCCAGTTGTTATTCTTCACCTTCCACCGTGTTTAAAAACATCTTATTGGTTATCTTTTGTTTCAGTCCAGGCTAGTAAACTATAAGCCTGTTATAGAGATGCTCCTGTCTCCACTTCCCATCTTTCCACAGGATTACTGGGATTTCTGATGCTTATGTTAAGCACGTGATCTCTCTATGGGTTCTAGACATATGTATTTGGGTTCACATATTTGAATGACAATCAATTTGTCAACTTGGCCATCTCCTCACCTCCAAATTTTGCTTTCTTAGACAAGGTCTCATGTGACCCAGACTGACCTCAGACTTCTGATCTTCCAGCAATTGTCTTCTGAGTGCTAGGTGTGAACCTCTCTATACATAGCTCCAGACAGACATGTTCTTATTTTTTGTTAATTAAACTTATTTTAAAGTTTCACATATGTGTACTATATTCAAATCAGTATCTCCTTCCATACTCCCACCCTTTCTTAAATTCATGCCTGCATTTCCTTTATTGTTGTCACAAATTCATCATATATATATACACACACACATATGTATATGTATATATATATATATATATATAGAGAGAGAGAGAGAGAGAGAGAGAGAGAAAGAGAGAGTCCATTTAGCACTGCATGTATGTGTATGATTTTAGAGCTGACCATTTGGTATTGGTTTACTAATTACAGTGCTCCTCCTTAGAGAAGATTAATTCTCCCTCACTGGGAAGTCATTAATTGCTTGTAGCTTTTCACCCAAGTGTGTGAGCCATGAGAGTGCCCCCATTCCCAATTGCATACCAACTAGTGTCGTCACTGTTCAACTCTCGTTCAGGCAGCCGTATTATCCAAATTTCATAGATGCAGCCTCACTGTCGTATATAGAAGACACGGTCTTGCCGAAACCCTAGTCCTCCGACTCTTAGAATCTTCCTGCCCACTCTTCCATGATTTCTTACTGTGGATTGCAGGCTCATTTTAAAAAAGTAATTCTGGTCCATTTTGTTTTCTCATTGAAAAAATTAAGATACGAGGACTCTCATTTTTAGTGATTTCCTCAAAAATCACAAAACAAGCAGTAAATCCAGCTTTTATCACAAGGTCAAAGTGGCAGCCCTATTTCCTAGTAGCCAATATAAATAACATTTTTCTCATTTATTTTACATACCGACCACAGTTTCCCCTCCCTCTTCTCCTTCCCCACTTCCCATCTACCCACATCCCCATCCATTCCTCCTATGTCTCCACTCATAAAGGGGCAGGCCTCCCTCTTATTTTAACTCAATTACCTTTGGAAGACCGCTCACTCTCAAGGCTGTAGAGATGATTCGGTGGTTAAGAGTGCTCACCGCTCTTTCAGAGGACCCAAGTTTAACTCCCAGTACCCACGCTGGGTGGATCATAACCACTTATAAATGCAGCTCCAGGGGATTCAGTCCTTGCCTTAGATCACAGGAGGCACAAGATCAAGTCATTCACTCCTGCTATGGAGTCCTAGCTTCCAGGAGCCCCCACCCATGAAGAGATCTGTGCACCCACCCCTACATAAAACTAAATAGATTTTACAAGCTGCGGTCTCTAATATGACAGTCTGAAGTACAGAAGTTATGACTTTAACATATAGATGTAAAACAAAATGTAACCTGTAACAGAACCCAAGGGATTTTGCTAGGCTGACAGACAAACGTCTCTTCACCCTGTTTAACATAATAGGTAGTCATACATTAATTCTGCTTGCTGGGAGTTTTTATATACTATAGTGTTTTTGCCACCATCCTTCTAGCTAAAAGTACTGGCTAGGCCATGTCTTCCTTTTCCCTTATTTCTATAGCTCCTTATGAACAGCACAGCTTCTCCATTTAACTCAAAGAAAATTCTATGTCCTTAGATTAGTTTCCTAATACAGAATTAACAGTGCAGTGCCTCCAAATGTTAACAAAAAATTTAATTTATTGATCCTTTAAAAATGCTTTTGTAAATGTGCTAAATGTTTTGTACTCATTATCTGATTTTATACAAAATAGCTTTGAAGTGCAGGAATCTAATTCTCCTATGCTCATTACCACTCTCTTAGTAATATAACTAGTAAACATATTTACTTAATTTCAGTAAACCATTCTGACAAATTACTGAAACTAAGGAGGGTGCCATGGGATCTTCCAGTTTCTAGCTAAATTGGACAGAAGGTATGAATATTCTAGAGAATATTCTAGTTCACGTGATATCAGAAGCATGGTGGATTATAGATCAAAAGGAATCCACACTGATTTAAAGTATATAATAAATCATTAAATGTTTAATTTTTTAATGAAATTATTAGACCCACAATTGTCATCTACTGATAATTGGAAGATTTATTTTCTGTAGGAACACCCTGTACATTTGCTCACAAACTATTATTGTTGAGTATGAGTATATAGAAAGTTTATTTTCATCTATAAACTCAAAAAAGACAAAAGATTAGTTTGAAATATGTCCATAGTCTCTAAACAGAAATATCAAAATATGCCAAGTCTGAGTAAGTAAAGATGGTGGCATAATTCAGGAAGCGGGAACTAGAGCATTATAAGGAGTTTATTTGTTTAGTTTCTTATGGTCCCCAGAAAGCCTCAATAAACTGTTCACAGCTCCATTCTGTAGATCTCAGTGAAAACTCTGGTCCCTCATGGTGGGAATTTGTCCTTAACTATTTTTGTATTCTCATAATGATCATACATTGTAAAAGTTTTATTCCCTCAGAATGTAAGAAATCTTCCTCCGTCTTCTCCCTTGGGTACAGAAACAGGATAAAAATAATGAATAATCTGTTGTGAGTTTTTTTAAATAATTTACTTAACTTTATTTTATGTGCATCGGTGTAAAGGTATCAGATCCCCTGAAACTGGATTTACAGACAGTTGTGAGCGCCATGTGGGTGCTGGGAATTGAACTCGGGTCCTCTGGAAAAGCAGCCAGTGTTCTTGACCACCGAGCCATCTCTCCAGTCCCCCTGTTGTGAGTTTTTAGTATGTAAGGAACACTATACTGGAAATTTGTTAGGTCATGTATGTGTTGTAGGGAGGCTGCTTGTTTGTCCCCAGCTCTCCAGAACCGAAATTACCACAAAGAAACTGTATTAATTAAATCACTGCTTAGCCCATTAGCTCTAGCTTTTTATTGGCTAACTCTTACATCTTAATTTAACCCATTTCTATTAATCTGTGGATTGCCATGTGGCTGTGGCTTACCGAATAAAGTTCCTGTACATCTGTCTCTGGTGGGGCTACATGGCTTCTCCCTGACTCTGCCTTCTTTCTCCCAGCATTCAGGTTAGTTTTCCCCACCTAGCTCTGTTCTACCCTATCAAAGGCCCAAAATAGCTTCTTGATTAACCAAATGTACTCACAGCATACAGAAGGGAATCCCACATCACCTCCTCTTTTTTTGTCTAAATAAAAAGAAAGGTTTTAACTTTAACATAGTAAAATTGCATATAACAAAACAGGTATTAAGCAAGAATTACTGTTATAACATTTATATCTATTTTATTTTTATTATAAATAAGGAAAACTATAATTATAACTATTTTTTAAATTTTTTAAAGACTCTAGAAGGATATAATGTTACCTAAGTACATAGGAAGTGCATTGTAAGCAACTTCCAAAACTCTAGAATTGACAGAGACATCTTGCAGTCTGGACAGTCACCCAAAGTTCTTTTTATATCGTTGGGCATTTAATCTTTAGCCCACAAGCTCATAGTATCCAGCAGACTTTTTTATGAAGCAGGAAATTTTAAAGACAGTTTTGCCTATATTGGTAGTTTGTCAGTCACTTTTTTGTGTGTCTTTCAGAATGTCTGGCAGACTCTTTTATAAAGCAGGAACCCTGAAGGATCATCTCACCTTTAGGCAAGTTTAGCAATCATTTCTCTGTGGGTCCTGCATGTCCAGTTCATACAGCCTAACATCAAGTAGCACAGACAAGAGCAGTTTTTTGCCCAAATGGCTAACAAACTCCATAAGGAGCCTCTTTGATGCCCATCTTCCTCTTGAAGTAGACTGGTGTTGCCAGGAGTAGATGTGTCTCATTGTCATAAAAAGTCCTAACTTTTTAAAACATTTTAAGTGTCATATTTTGTAATCTTTGAAAGGTTAGAATGTCTATTCATTTGAAATACATTTTGTACATCTAGGAAATCTAACTATCACGTCTATAAACTTGATTTTTATAGATGACTCTCTATTAACTTAAAGTTTTTAATTATATATTATATTTTTAAATGAGCTATACAAACACAATACCTTAATTAAGAGCAGAAATAGACATATAACAAAATTGACCTTGAATTTGTAACAATAAACCAACATCCATACCAATGCAAACAAAGTATTTATCTCTGTATCATATCCCCCTTTAAATGTAAACAAACATTTATAAACAGTATTTAGGAATGGGGTGTCTACACGGCGTCTCTTGACTCCACCTTCTTTTTCCCAGCATTCTGTTTAGTTTTCCCTGCTTAGTTCTACTCTGCCCTATCAACAGGCCAAGGCAGTTTCTTTATTAACCAATGGTATTCACAATATATAGAGAGGAATTCCACATCACCTCCCCTTTTATGTTTAAATAAAAAGGAAGGTTTTTAATTTTAACATAGTAAGATTTCATATAACAAAATAGGTATCAAGCAAGAGTTACAGTTACAATATTTATATCTACTCTATCTTTTATCATAACTAAAGAAAGATATAATTATAACTATCTATTCTTCAATTCCATCAAAGACTCCAGAAGTATATAATATTACCTAAGTTAACAGGAAGTACAATGTAAGTAGCTTCCAAAACTCTAGAATTGACAGAGACATCTTACTGCCTGGATAGTCACCCAAAGTTCTTCTGTAGCATGGGGCATCCAATCTTCAGCCTATGTGACTGTAGTTTACTGGCAAGATTCTAGCTTGTCTGTTCTTGGTGGCAGCCACATGGCATCTCTTTGACTGCCTTCTTTCTCCCAGTATTCAGTTTAGTTTTCCCCACCTAGCTCTGCTCTACTTTATCACAGGCCCAAAACAGCCTTTTTATTAACCAATGGTATTCACAGCAAAGAGGGGAAATCCTACATCATATATGCTTTATAAAAAAGAAAGCATATTCATCAAAGGATGCTGGCATAACCGGATATCAACATGTAGAAGAATGCAAATAGATCAATATCTACTGCCATGCACACAATTCAAGTCCAAATGGATCAAAGACCTCAACATAGAACCAACCACACTGAACCTCATAAAAGAGAAAATGGGAAGTAAACTTGAAGGCATTGGCACAGGAGACCACTTTCTAAATATAACCCCAGTAGCACAGACACTGAGAGCAGCAACAAATAAATGGAACCTCCTGCAACGGAGAAGTTTCTATAAAGCAAAGGACACAGTCAACAAGATAAAACGTCAACCTACAGAATGGGAAAAGATCTTCACCAACCCCACATCAGACAGAGGACTGATCTCCAAAACATACAAAGAACCGAAGAAACTTGACATCCAAATAAGTCAACAACAACAAAAAATGGGGTATAGACCCACACAGAGAACTCTCAACAGACCAAGCTCAAATGCCTGAAAGACACTTAAGGAAACACCCTTAGCCACCAGATAAATATAAATCAAAGCAACTCTGAAATTTCATCTTACACCTATCAGAATGGCCAAAACACTGATAACAGTTTATGCTGCAGAGGATATGGGGTAAGGGGAATACTCCTCCATTGCTGGTGGGAGTGCAAACTTGTAGAGTCATTTTGGAAATCAGTACAGTGATTTCCCAGAAAATTAGGAAACAATCTACCTCAAGACCCAGCAATACCACTTTTTGGTACATACCCAAAGGATGCTCAATCATACCACAAGGACTTGTTTAACACAGCATTGTTTGTCATAGCCAGAACCTGGGAACAACACAGATGCCCCTCAACTGAAGAACAGATAAAAGAAAGTGGTACATTTACACAATGGAAAACTACTCAGTGGTAAAATATAATGACTTCTTGAAATTTGCAGGCAAATGGATGGATCTAGGAAAAGCCATACTGAGCAAGGTAACCCAGACCCAGAAGACAAACATAATATGTACTCACTCATAAGTGGCTTTTAGACATAAAGCAAAGTAAAAACAGCCTACAGTTCACAACCCCAGAGAACCTAGACAGCAAGGAGAAACCTAACAGACACATACATGAATCTACATAGGAAAGAATAAAAGACAAGATCTCCTGAATAAATTGGGACCATGAGGAGCATGGGAGAGGGTAGAAGGGGAGAGGGGTAGAAGGGAAGGGAGTGGAAAAAATTGTATAACTCAATAAAAACCATTAAAAGTCATATGAAGTCATTATCATGCATTGTTACTTTATAAATGATTTCCTCAAAGCACTGAATCAGAACATCATGAAATCAAAATTTTAACTCTATCTTTATTATTCTGAATCCCATGTTTCTGTTATATAACATCCCACATCGCTATGGATTTTTTTTAATGTACACTAGTATCCACAGGAACTGTCAGCTGACCCAAATGCAACACTCCCAACTCTTTGTCTGTAACTGCTTTATTCAAAGGACCAGCAAGAACTGTGGGGTAGGGAAAGTGGTGAGAATGGTTCCTCTTCCTTCTCTGTATACTGGATTAACTTGTGACCCCTTCTTTTCAATAAATCCGATTGCAGCTGGTGAGTGAAAATGTAATTTGTATATTCATTCTACTGGCTTCATTGGATGGTCAACATGCTGAATTCTATTTGTATATCCACAGAGAAATAATATTATTAAGAGAGATAACATAATTTGAATAAAAAGTATTTTTAAGTCTTCCAGCAAGTTCAAGATTGCTTAATAGTAATTAGTAATAACCATTAGCTAATCATTTGTGGATGTTCTGTGAGTGTTCACAGATACTAATGGGTTTTAGAGCTACTTGGGATTCTTCCTGAGGTCAAAGGAAGAAAATAAAGTATGAAGTGATAACAAAATATATGAGGTGACTAATGGACAGGTTGTATATAAAGAGAGATTCCAGAAGAAAAACACTGAATTTTTACAGGATACATTTAAACAAATAGGAATCTTATGGCCATAGCCTCTTGTCTTCACTTAAGAGCAAAGAAGGGTGATAACATTGTATATAGCCATCTTTCCATATCAGATTGCTAATTGTTTTCTAGCCATCTAACACTAGTCTAGACCACCTCTAAGCCACTGTCACCCTTAGCTGACAAGTCAGGTGAAAAGTAGTGAGAAGTTAATGCCACGTTTGATAAGGCATTAATTGATGACTCAATTTTTTGTAGCACAAATAAATAACCTATGCATGGGTTTTGTATGGTAAACACTAATACTGAAAACAGCTCATCTAATGGCCAGGTACTTCTTTAAGCTTTTGCCACTCATTTCAGCCAACAAGATGATAATAAAACAAATGAAATGAAAAGATGTATGATAGTGTATGATATTTTCACTTGTAAGAAGGTAATTCAGATTATAATTAAGTTTGAGAATTTTGTTTTAAATTGTGCAGTGGCACTCATAATTTCCTCCATATATAAATGAAATAACATTTTAAAGATTATAAATGCAAAACAATAAAGTAATGTAAATAACATGTAAAATGGGTATAATTGAAATAATAGACTAATCACTGATTTGTCATTTTTAAAAAATGAGTCATCAATGAAGATAATGAAAGAACTTAAATGAGATTTTGAATTGCTTAATTGAGGCTGGTTCTTAAAAATTCAAGTCTAAGTATCTACAGTCATCAAATCAATTGACTATGTTATTAATCAACCCTATAATACACTGATTATTATTCTTGTGTGGCTTGGAATACATAAGGTTTATATAAAGCATGCTTGACCTACCATGTAACTCTTACACACTGTTCTTATATTAGAGGAATGCATTTGTTGTAGATAGAATGTAATTGATAGTTTCCAAATATAAAAGTCTCTTTTTCTTAGGTATATCAGCCTCCATCCCTGTAGTAAAATTAAGCTTGCTTCTGGGAACATATTATGAAGAGAGTCATAAAAATGAATAGATATTTCTCAAGAGCAAAATAATTCAGTAAGAGTTATATTTGCATAACAGCCAATCATGTAAGCACATTGGGGCTATTATATGATATGTATTTGACAAAGTATATTCTGCAAACATTTTGACTTTAATATCTTATCTCTAAACCCTAAATTATGATCTTACTCTTAATCTCAAGAATTCACATCTGCAATATATAATTTCATGTTTTGTTTGGGAAAGAACCCAGGAGAGGTCCAAAAGAAATTTTAGTGGCTGGAAGTAAGGAGTCAAACTACTTGTGAACTGGAAAGCAATAGATTAAAACACTTTCAAGGAGATAATGGAAAGAAATATGTTAGTGTTTAAGTGTGATCTCATCTCGTAACTGTAGAGAATGTTTACCTCATCATATTTTGATTTTTTCTTTGTGGTATGAATATAGTTTTAGAAAAACCAATGTGGACTTGCAAAACCCAATGCCCTGCTTTCATGCTTCATCGTTACCCTTTCACATGTGTGGTTTGTGTTCACTTAACAGTTGGAAAGCTGCTAGTTCTCTCTTCCACAGGATTAGTAAACATGGGAGATAAGCTCTTAGGGTCTAGGTCAAAGTCTCTCACCATTTGCTGCTCTGTGAGAAACACACATCCGAATTCTTATCTTTCCTCACCTCTCACCTTCCTCTGCTCTCCTTCTAGAGCTTTTAATAGAAAAAAGAACATTCTGTGGGAAAATTATGTAAAAAAATCTAAGTGTTTAAAAATATACTAAACAGGTTAGTTGAAGCTAGGTTGGTTGTCTGTCTTTCTATACATCACTACTACATTATCTCCCCCAATTACTGAGGCAGTTGACTCTCTGTATTTGTGGGTTCTATGCACTGACCCTTGTCATTGTTCCCTATAGCAGTTATTTACATGGCTTAGCATTAGGTGTTTCCAGTAATTTCGAGATAAGTTAGGACGTTTCAGAGTACTTATATAGGTAAAATGCAAACGATTTCGCTCAATAGCTTCAATATCCACTAATTTTGGTATCCACAGAGGTATTGAAATCAATTCCGTGACAATATCAAAATTGACTATATTTTAAAACACAGCATAAATGTCTAAAAGAGTCTATATTTATTAGAGGTCTAAGAAATACAGGGGAAAACGAATGACTTCATCATTTTATAGACACACAATTCCCATATGTTAAGGAGTGAAAAAGCTTTATATACCTTCATCTTCACTGGCAGTCAATGAGGCCATGAGAAAGGAAAACCTGCAAATGACATTTAATCAACACAATGTTAAGCCTTTGCTGAGCACATGTTTAGTAGGCAGATATTATGAGAAAATTAAATATATAAAGTAGACTACTTTTCCTTTAAAATGCTTAACTGAAGACACTACACATGTTTTAAATAATATATGTACATTTATAGGTACTTATGCATATCTTTTTCAAAAATGACAAAGAAAAAAGTCATGGGAATCTTAAAATTCATTCAAGAAAACGCAACACTTATTCTTGCACTAGTCTACAATGGACTGGGTCTTAAATCATGAATAGAATGTGTAATGCTTTTATTGGTATGTATCAGTTATGCATAACAATGAGTTTCACTGTGACACTGTCCTAAGCACACACTGTTTGTCAGTTATATTCACTCCTATAAATTACCTTCTCTTGCTACTCTCCTGCTCCTGTGGATCCACTTCCTCTCCATAGCTAACTTCTTTCTACTTCCACGTCCTTTTATTCCCCTTGGTGATCCAGGGTATTTTCTAGGGTTGCTCACTGGAGCATAGGTGAGGGTTATTTCCAGGTACATGAGACCTTAAGCAGTAGTTACACTACCAAAGAAAATGGCCCTCTCCCCTATCAACTACTAAATACACATAAATACTCATGAAAGAATAGAGGAGGACATGAGTTTCTCTCCCTTATGTGATGCGTTGGTGACAGAAATGGATTAAGTTGTAACAAAGACTTAAATGATTGGGGAAAGTCCTCATTGTAAGACACGAGAAGAGGTAGGGTCCTCCAAACTGATTATTCAAATTTTGGCCCTTTAACAGGCAAAGTTTCCATTCCTTATTCTGCAACTATTCTACCTTTCTGATTTTTTAGACACCTTAAACCATCAAAAGAGGATGGTGCTATTCTCATCCACACACAAACAATGTTTAAAATAAGAGTAACAGACCTTATATAATCAGCCAAAGAAAATCACAACTATGATTTTGTTTCAGTATGGAACATTAAAGTTCACTGGACAGTGTCTTTGGTTCCCTCTCTTTGCAGGTGCACTAGGTCTATTTGTGAGATCATGTCTTCTGTCACTAGAAAATTGCAGACTATTGTGGCCAAATTATGTGTAAAGAATGCAATGCTAGCTCCCAATGAGTCCAGATAAGCATGTAGTTATAAATGTGGAGTTTCTAAGACGTGGGCATAGGGTCATATAACTGTTTGTTGTAGGGGTTACCCAGCATATGAGAGGGTATGAAGCAGCATTCCTGAGCAGCTATAACTCCTATGGACTAGAGGTGTTTCTCTGTAAATGAGCTCTCATCCCTGTGATAGTCTGGACATAGACTCAAAACTAACTTAAAACACTTATGCTGAACTCTCCCTAAGTATGGAGTAGGTGGTGAATAAAAGCATGAGTTGGTTATCATTTTTGTTTCTTCTAAAAGTAGAGAATGGGTTATTTTTCAAGAGAGAATAACAGGACAAGACTTCATTGCCCTGACTTTTCTGTCCCTATTTCTGAGTCACAGATTGTCATCCAGGACTTTGAAACAATTTTGTTGTAGACACCAGGTTACTTTGATCTTTTATACACATAAAACATGTTTAGGATATAGTACAGATTTAATACATGATCACAAAGCATAACAGTATGAAGGGGAAGCAGTTTCAAATAGAAACTAAGATATATAAGCATAAATTGATTAAGGAATTGAAATTTTGAACAACCATTTTAGTATTTTTAGTCATATACAGTCCCAACTTCTTTTTTCAAAGCTTATATTATCTCAGTGATTATACCTACATATCCCTGAGTTATAAAGTACTAAGTTAATTTCAGAACTCTCAAACAAACATAATTGGATAAAGACCATTATTTTATAGAAAATCTATTCAGTAAAGTGCTCAGAGAGGGTAAAAGGTTGAGTAGAATAAAGATTCAATGCAAGGGTTGGTTCTATAGCCATCCTGAGCATACAGCATCCAAATTGATGTCAATAGGGGAAAACAGTTATCTTGCTGCAGATTTTTTTTAAAGTTGCATACAGTAGTTAAAAACCCTTCTATTGGTGACAACCTTCTATTGTCTTTGCCCCACAAATTACCAATTTGGGCAGATTATCTTGAGTATTGTTGTTTCAGCTCACTGGATTCATCTTTTAATCTGAATACTGAGTGATATCTACCTCAAATATGAGCTACAAATACCAAACAAAATGCTGTCTAGGCCCTGCATATCAGTGACTTTAGTGGTCACCATTATCATCTTTCACTCCCTGTATTAGAGAATCTGTCACAGAAGATTGGGGTAGATTGTGCAGCTTCTGAGATTGCCTCGATCATTTCAGCAACACATGCTTTCTAATTTTCAAAATCTCTTCTCAAGACACCTTTATGTAACCTTAAACTTAGCGTATTAAAAGTTGAACTCACAATTGGGGTTGATTACACCTTTAAAAAATGTGGAGTCCTGCCTCTGAGGAAGTCAATTTAGTTTTGAGTGGAGAGGGAGATTTTCAGTGAAAAACTTCTGTGGGTTTTCTTTTTTTTAAGTTTGCCTTCATGTTTATAAAATTTAAAGGGCAGTTTAGGTTTCGTTTAAGACCAGAACTAAGGGGCACTTCAGTGTCGGTGTTGTGCTTTGCTGTTCTCGTTCTTTAACAGCCTCTGAAGATAAACGCAGAGAAACTAAGTAACCAAGTTCACCCAGCAATAACAGGGCCCTTTGAACCTAGTGGATGCTTCCAGAAATCATGCTTGTAAGTGCAGCAGCAGTACAGTCCACATTTCTCTCCAAAGACATGCGCCGCTTTACGCGCTCTACATAACTTTAGCTGCTAGCTTGACAGGCTAGAGTCGTCTGATAAGGGAGTCTCCAAGGTGGGATTGCACAGCTCAGATTGGCCTGTGGGCATACCTGTGGAGGACGGTCTTGCTTGTCAATTGATGTAGAAAGGGTCCAGTCCACTGTTGGAGGCACTATTCACTGGGCAGTTGGTCTTGGGCTGTTTGGGAAAGTTGTGAGCGGCCCTGAGAGTGAACCAGCAAGGCGCTTTCCTGCAAAGTGTTGCTTTAAATCCCTTCTTGAGTTCATGCCCTGCTTTCTCTCAATAATGTGACTTGGGAGTACAAGCCAACTAAATCTTGTCCTCTTCTGAGTTGCTTTTGGTCAGAGCGTTTCATCACTGCAATAGAAAGCAGACAAGCAAACAGCCAATCAATCATACATGTTCATGGAATCTACAGGATGATGCTGATGCTGATCACTTCTGCTCTTAGGACGAATTCCTCCATGGGAGAAACTGTACATACCCTGGTGAAAATCCCCTTGGTTTTCCCTTTCACTTAAATCTATAGGAAAAGTCACAACAAATGACCACCTTTTTCATCTGGGCCTTTCTGAACCTCACCTGGAGGCTTCTTCTGGACTTTGGAAGCGGGGTACACAAAAGACTTGCTTAACTTAGAAGGACAAATACATCAAAGTCCCTTGGCACAACCTTCAATCAATTAAGAACAAATAAAAAGATCCCAGCCTCCCCATCTCATTCTCTTTCAGAAAGTCCTCAGGGCACCTAGTCACAGCAATAACCACGCAGTAAGTAGGACAGCTTTTACTAGTTCCTTTCCCTTCTCAGAGCCCAAGCTTTGCTGTCCTCTGGAATTGCTTCTCTAATAAAATGCTTGCTAGTCATTCAAGATGCAGGGTGCTCCTCGGCACATGTCCCATCCCAATCCCACTATTCCATTTAGGAAAGGAAA